>CM045935.1:1470000-1690000 GCA_025177825.1 Aechmea fasciata
ATCTCCGGAGTGTCGGCTTATGGGGAGCGACCTTTACAAGTATGTGCAAATGAGCACAATGGCAAGCAAGCGTAAAAGTCCGTATCAAGTCCCAAGTCGTCATGTCTAAAACATGGAATGTAGCAAATGTCTCAATGGCCTATCACTATGTCATCATGTCTAAAACATGAAATATAGTCGAAGTCCCAATGGCTTATCACTATGTTACTATGTTGCAGTTTCATAATTTACTAAGTCGGGTGCCCCTTTATGGCACTTTTGTCTACTATGTTCAAGCATGAGTTTAGTGTTCATGAGTACATGATTCTAGTCATTTTTATCATATGAGACTTGCTTCCAACTCACAAGAAGAATACTTTTCACATGCATGAATAATACACATATTGCTCTACTTATAGAGTTGAATTTTCATGATGCATAGCACATGCATTTTAAGTATTCTAAAATTCATAAAAAAATCCCATCTAGCATGAATATGCATGCGTTTTGATGAAACGATAATTTTTAACCACTTAGGAGAAGATTTCTTCTAATTTAATGAAGCCAAACCCACCGTGACTCCACGCAACCTTCGTTTGAGCCGACGAAGGTGTCCACAATACTCCTAGTACCCTAGAGGTAAAAGAAAAGGAGTACACAAACGAAACGAACAACCCTATGTTCGATCTTTAAGCAACTCAAGAAAAAGATGAAAAACTCACCAAATGCGAAGAAAACTCTCTTGATCTCCAAATAGGAGTTAGAGCCCATCAAATCCAACTTAAATAGAGATTCTAAACCCATCAAATAGGTTCTGGAAGCCACAAATCCAGAATCCCCAAAAATAAACCCTAAATCCCATTTATAGGGTTTCTACAAGCAACACCTACTAAAACATGGATCAAAGGGGGATTTAAGCTTACTAACCTCAAATGAACCTCCAAGCAAGGCTCCAAGTCCACTAAGGTTGAAGATCTTCCTTCCCACAAGCTCCAATCTTCAATCCAATGCTTCTCCAAGGTGGAAATCCCAACAAGGAACAAAGTGAAGCAAAGAGAGAAAATCAAAATGGGCTAAGCAGCAAGAAAAAGGGAAAGGAAATCAAGAGAGGAGCTCTTACCTCTCTTCTCCACGTTCTACGGCTCAAAAGAGCTCCTAAGGGGGTTGGGGTGTGTATATATAGAGTTGCAACAATTGCAAATACACTCTCCAACAAAACATCCCATGCTGTACTAATATCATCCTGACTAATATCATTCTGACCCTACAATTTTTCATCCAAGGGTTAAAAATTTGATAGCAAAAAGAGCGTTTTACTATTAATAGTATTTCAGCCTAATACTATATATATATATATATATATATATATATATATATATGCTATGGCTACTATACTATTATGAGTATTGGAGACATACTATTCATAAGTTGTTTTCGATAATAGACTTTTCGAATCAACGATCTACTTTATTAAATATGATCTAGAGTATTTGAAACTTCTAGAAAATAAATTTCGTAAATTTTTGAAATCATAATAAAGTCCATCAAGCGGCATAAAATGAATAAAATCGAACGACGTCCTAAAAAAGGATGATCGGATCCTTCAATTCAAGATCAAAGTTATTGATCTTTATCTAGGTAGTGAATAGAATTTTCTATCAAAAATTCAACAAATTCTGATTCCTTTACACCGTTAAACTAGCAAGTATCCTATATCGGCCATTAAAAATTGTCAAATTTGTGACCTCTTAGTCGTAAGATAAATGATGTCGAAAAATTATAAAATTTGATTTCTAGAAGTTTTAAATGTAAATAACATTTAACGGTATGGATCGTCGATTCTAAGCGCTATCATCAAAAACGACTTATGAGTACGAGGGTGATCGTATTCATAATAGTATAGTAGCTTGGACTCGTATATTTATATTTACAATTTAAAATTTAAAACTTCAAATTTAAATTTTCTCTTTATTAAACTCTCGGATATTACGAGACCCGAGCTTGCACTCATCGGCCTCCATTCGTCACCCCCAAGCTCCGCAACAAACCTCGGCGCCCCCGTGTCCCCGTCGAAGCTGCCACCGCTGTGGCTTTCTCCTCCCGAGCAACTAGGGCAGAAGGTGGCCTAATCCACAGCCACCATCCACCCTTGGCGCCACTTTCTCTAACCTATAGTCGCCACCGCCCAGTGGCTTCCCTAATTACCGCCGCCGCCGCCGTCGCCGAGCTACCCGAGCACAAGGCCTAGTCGTGAGGGCCATGCCTTCTTGAGGCACCACCACCGCCATCGCCACAGCCGAGGGAGCACCGCACTCCCTTTCCTCCGTTAGCCGACCCCACACAAGACGTCTAAGAAAGCCACCGATGCGGCGCCGCCGTAATCCTCTCGTCCTCGCTGCGCCTTAGCGCATCAAATTGCCCATTTTGCATTCTTCGGTGATCCAACATTCCTCGAACCCTCTGAAAGTGAGCATGGTGATTCTCATCACTCGCTCAACGTGGTGCTTACCTCGGTTTCTACCGACAACGCCCCGTGGCAAAGTTTTGGTGCTTCCGGAGACCTTTGTGTACTGATCTTGGTGAAGCTCCATAGTGCTCCTCAACGTCGTATGCAATCCGGACAGCGAGCATGATTTCTGGCATGTCGAGATCTATCAGCCCGTGCCCTCGCTTCGTCCCAGAGGTGCGCGGATATCCGTAATGGCCCTAAACATCACATTATTTAATATAATGTTGCTTTTTGTTGGTCCCTAATGGGTCATTTTGCATTTAGGGCTTTGTGGACTGCCTTGGGTAGCATGTGGTCACTGTTTGTGGCCCTTTGGGTTTCTCATCAAGTTTTTGAAACCTCAATGCGATTGGAAGTGGCGTTTTAACGTATTTTTCGGCGAAATCGCCAGTAGAACGCGATTTTGCGTCGCGATGGATTTTCTGTTGCGTGGTTGCCCTGAAAATCATAGCCTAGCCTCGTTGGCTGGATGGGACCTCACCGATGTGAAGCACAGACCAGTGATGCACCCTAAGTGGTTTCTGCAGTAAAAAATGGCGATTTTCAAGAACCCAGCAAGGTGAATTTTGGGAATTTCACTTTTGGATCGCACCACTTACCGTGCTTCTGTCCCAATACCCAAAAGTGAGTGTTTTGGGATAATGGGGATGGTCATTTGACCCACAAAGTATTTTGGAGCACTTCAGAGCTAATTTAGACCCCAAAATACTGAAATCGAGTTATTTCGGGCGTGGTTTCTTATCGCGCGGGTTGTTGCTATTTGCAATAGAGTGTGAGTCTTATTGGTTGGTCTCAGAATGAGGTTTAACACCTCTGGTCATAGCAAGATGGCTGCTTGTGGTTCCAGTGCCGAAATGGGCATTCCAGGAGCCAAACCGGTAATTTTTGGGATCTAGGCTTTCTGTTTCGACGCACTACTTGTGCGGCTGCCTCAATATCATTAAAATGATGTATTGGGGCAGCAGGAGAGGTAATATAAGTGTGGGACTCATTTTGGGACACCTCATGGGTTGGGGTGACGTTTCGATGAGTCGGTGCGACAATCGACCGATCTTTCGGTGACCGTGGAACGAGATATGAAAATCCGATTGTCCACCTGTTTGATTTCTCTCGGAATCCTAGCTCTCATAATTAGCGGGCGGTCTGAGCTAATTACGATTTCGGTTTGACCTTTGCTTAGGTTTAGATTGTGGCGGGAGACATCGACGGGAGTCGACGACCCGATTTCATTTTTCGGTAGAGGTGGATACTTCGATCGAAAATCGGTAAAGTGGTGCCTACTCGGTGATTTCTATCCCTGTTATCTCCTTCCATTTCCTTGATGTAGTTGAGCTTTCATACACTACTTGATTTCGTAGTTAGTCGCTCTACACTTACTTCTATTTCATATGGTCATGATCTTGTAGTAGAGTGGTGCTCCTATTGATTGAATCATTTATGGTGTGTTCATAGTAGATGACCTGGACATTAGTTGACTCTATAGTCGATGATGCGTAGTAGATTTGACATTAGTTGACCTTAGAGTCGGTGACACTATAATCATCTACTTTGTGTTTTGACATTAGTTGATCTTGTAGTCGGTGGAACCTCTGTTTTGGCATGATTATAGTAGATGATATGGCATTAATTGATCTTGTGGTCGGTGACACTCGTATTTGTACATAACATGATTTGACATTAGCGGACCTTGCGGTCGGTGACATCTATATTTTCCTATTGCATGACTTGACATGATGACCTTTCATATCCCGTATATCCCGTATATGGTGACTTAGTTATATAGACCTTATAGGTCAGTGATATGGTGACATTTCCTTCGGGATTAGTGGACCTGATTCGGTCAGACATTCGTGGATTACTCTTTCGGCTAGTTGTTATTGTGGGCATTTTCACGTACACCAGCGGTCTGATCCATCACAAGAGGGTGTTCTTTTCTGAAAAAGCGGTCGTACTTTCGACCCGTGAGCCCTACGAGATGCCTAGTAACTAGGTTGACGAGCAAGACGTGGTTTAGTCTGAGGTTTTTCGACCAATACGGGAGCAATCTTGGTTATTGGTTTCATTCACCCAATTGATGCATTGATACGTTCTATGGCTAGTTACAATAGCAGATAGTTATATACTAATAGGAAGTTGTTTTTCCTTATTAGCCTTTATTGCTACTATTCCGGTATACTTATTGATTATGTTTAGTTGTTGTTTCCTATTCAGTAGCGGTATTTTCGCATTTATTTTTTGTTATTATCTTTTTGCTACTGACCTTACTATATCTGTTTATTGCTTTCACTATTTTCTTTCTATTGCCGGTAAGTACTCCTCGCCTTCGTTGACTTGCGGTACCCACTGGGAGAGGAGATATGTTTACATGTTCTCACCCCCACCATTTTTCAGGTGTTGCGAACGGTGAGGGTTCGGACGGTGCGTGAGGACGATACTAGGTAGTTGAGTTCCTGATTGGTCTTCATAGACCCTTATATCCAGTATTTGGTTTAGCTTTTCATACCTGTTGGATTAGTTTAGTTCATTTATCTATTAATGTCCTTATATCAGTAAATAGATGTAGATAATTATTATTCTGGGATTATTGTTATTTTAATAACCATTAGAATGTTTTGTTGCGTGATTGTATATGTGCTTGATTTTGTATTATAGTGCTACGCCGTGCATGTACAAAGAAAACTATGTTCGTTGTATAGGAAATTCTTTGTCTATGTGGTAGGTCTGTGTACGTCCGCGGGGTGTTCCCAAAGATATTTCAAAAAAAAAAAATCTACACATTTTCTGCTAATTTTTCTTAAAAAGAATTTCCAAAAGAACCTCAGGGCATGACAGGGCGCTAGACGACGACTGTAACATATCGAAACCTCGGTAAACTATTTTGGGACTTTAGCCAAATTGGTTAAAATGTCCGAGAAAAATAGATGGACAAAGTCCAATTGGCATTCCAACAAGGTTGAAAGGGTCAAAGGCAAGTTCTAAATGAGTTAAAATGATTTTAGCATTGCTCGGCACGAAAGAGAGACGAATGGATGCGAAATCAGCACTCTGGAGCAATGTGTACCGGTACAACATTGATGGTTGTACCGGTACAACAAGCAGGCCGAGGATTGAGAAATGTTGGAAGTGTACCGGTACACTAAAGTGTACCGGTACAAATATTGCGAAAACGAAAAATTGCTCTCGGGTTTGCCTCTACGTGATCGTGTTACCGGTGACAGGACAAAGTGTACCGGTACACTTTGGGTCTGGCAGCATATTTTGATCTGTTGCAAATAGGAAGTGTTGCAATTGTTGCAACATGTTATAACGCCAAACCCTCTCCCTCTCTCCTTCGTGTCTCTCTCTCCCCCTCTTCAACCGTGGTCAAGAGAAAGAAGAAAAGAGAAGGAAAAAGATAAGAAAAGAGAAGGAAAAAGAAAAGAAAAGGAAGGAGAAGAAGATAAAGAGGAGGAGAGCCATCTTCATCCTCTTCTCCTTGGGTAAAAGAGCAAGCTTGGTTGAGGTAAGCTTTGAACTCTTTAATGGTAGATCTCTAAGTAGTGGGATTTAAACCCTAGATCTTTAGTTTTAGAGCTTCTACAAGTGTAGAAACATTCTAGTAGCTATGAACACCATGAAATCCATGGTTGCTCAAGGTGCTCTCATGGTGATCACCTAGGGTTTGTGTTAGATACCCTTAGGGTGGTTTAAATGGCTTAGTAATGGTATTAGAGAGCTTCCTAGATGATTTTAAGCTAGATTTTGCTTAGGAATGAGATCAATCTAGGAAAAATGGAATTATGACATTGTTAGGGCACAAAAATTTGGGGCTTTCGTCATGGATGGGTTTAAATGTAAATTAACCATATACAAACCTAATTAAGGGTATAATGAACGTGTTGGTGTACTCGGATCGACAATCCGACGAGTGTACGCAAAGTTATTGACGAAATAGTATTTTTTTTTAACAGATAGCCACATCACGCGAAATTGACGTCCAAAAATCATGAGGTCGAATCCGGAGCATCGTAACATCAAGGGATAACGCTAGAAATTTTCGGATCGTGGTTTGGTGGCCGTTCGGGTGGTCCCGCGAGAGTTCGGGCCGAACCGGGTCATGTGTGTCACGGGAGGCTGATTGCAAGTGACTACGAGCAATCGGAGAGCGAATCAAGGTAGGTTGTGTTTACCGAAGTGACTAGGTCGCCTGTATGTCTAAGATAAATGTTTATCATTGATGCATGTAGTGGTAGCTAAATGAATATGTGTATGCATGAGATGAATGCTAAGTTAGGCTACCAAACGATGCATTATGACGTGTAAATAATGCTAGTGGAAAGCCTGAATGACATATGCATGTTAACATTATAAGAACATGCTAGTTGGAATGCGTAATAACATGTTGTAGACATAATGATAAGTGAATGCACATTGATATGAAATAATAAATGCAAGCATGTGGTTAATGCTAAGAATATAGATGATGATATGTGAAAATGCTAAGTACATGTATGATAAGCATGTTATAGAGATGCTAAATTAAGAATGGTAAGTAAAGGACATATGTATACATATAGATCGAGTGGCATGTACCTAGAGTCGTGAACCTAGGTTGAACAAGAATGATATGGAACCCAGTGTTAATAAACATAGGACGGACAAGAATGACATTAAGCCTAATGTTAGAGAACATAGGTTGTGGACATTGAACCTAGAGTTAAAGTAAACTTAGGTTATGTGATAAAGATGTTGAACTTAGAGTCAAAGGGACCTAGGATGTAAAGGATAATGGACCTAGATAGGTCGACACTATAGGGTTAAGACCAACTCTTGAGTTATGTGAAATGGATTGCGGAATCCCAGAGCTTATGGATCACACCAGGAGAGGTGTGGGGCATGTGCGACGATTTCGCCGCCGGATGGTTAAGCCGGTTTGTGGATCATACTGCCGGTTGACGTGAACCACCGACGTGGCGTGTGCGACGATTTCGCCGTCGGGTGGCTAAGTCTTAACCTGAGCCGTTGTTGGGTGAGGTGCGATACGTTCGTCGCCAGACGGCTAGGTCCGGAGGTGCGGTAGGCTGAGGTACTTGTGATAGTTCCTACACCTCGAGCCAGACAGAGCGCGGATTATGCGCGGTTGATTGACTCAAGACCGAGTCGAGTGGCATAGTATAGCTAAGGTAAGAGTAACCTTAGGAAAGAGTGGCAATTGAACGAGGTATGGATAAGGTAAGAGTAACCTTAGAATAAAGAATAAAGAATGAAAAATAAGAGATTGGCTAACTAATTAGTGGTTAATAAGATGGAATTGCAAGTAGTAAAGATTGACGGTGATAGAGAATAAAATCATTTAATCTACTTGCATAGTTGCATAGAGTTGCATGACTTTCATATCGCATATCGTGAGGCATAACATGTATTTCAATACTTGATATTTATATATTTGTGGATGTTTGGACTAACATGTTGCAGTGCTTCCTCAGACTTATTGGTCGAGGTTTTCCCTTGGGTGGGTGTACCCACTGGGAACTATGGACAATAGTTCTCACCCCCGTATTATTTTTGAGGGTACAGGTACACACGTGAGCAGCGCGGCGGCACGAGGAAAGAGCGTAGCTCCGTAGATAGCGCCCTACCCCAGAGACCAGAGGTAGCAGTACCCCGAGGTGGTCTAGCTTAGGGGTTTAAAGACAAAGAACAAATTTGTAAGAAGAGTTGTAATACCTAGATTGTAATTTGGAAGTTGAAAGATAAAGAGAACTGTGATGTAAAATATATGTAGCATGAATGTTGTAATAGCATTAGCTGTTTTATGTTTTCAATACTTCCTTATGCAATCTTGAATTAAATGTGTTCCTAGTTGGAACTTCGTACATTGTATTGATTGCAACGTCTTGGACGTACAGGGGAGACTCTGTCCGCAGTACAGGAAAACCCTGTCCGTTCGGCGGTCTGTCGGCGTGCCCAAACCCGACCAAAAAGGCGGGGCACGGGGCGTGACAGCGACAACGTCAGAAAAGATAGAAGAGGAAGGAGGAGGAGAACGAGAAAACGGAGAAGAAGGAGGATGAAGAAGAAGAGAATAATAAATGGTATAAATTTCACTCAAATAGTGCAACTTTCGCCTACAGAGTGTAACTCTCATCCCAAAAAGTGTAATTTTTATTTCAAAGAGTGAAATTTTTATCTAAAAGAGTGCATTTTTTTTTAAACAGTGTAATTTTAGTTTAATAGTGCAATTTCATATTTTTCTTCATTCTTTTATGATTTTTTGTCTTTCTTGTAGAAAAAAAATATTTTTTATTTTTATTTATTATTATTATTTTATTTTTTTTCTCTCTATAATTTTTTTTTGGTCAGATATCTCCCTTGCCCTCTATCGCAACCATCACCCTCGCCGGAGTGTAACTATTTTTCTCTATTTTTCTCGCCGGCGTGCTTCTGGGCCCCTAGAAGCACTTCATCTTTGTTGCCGGCGGCGGCGGTAGGGATGGCAGGTGGAGGAGGGTCGAAGAGGAAAAAAAAAAAGGGGTCGCGGCGTGGCCTGGATGGGGTTAGAGGCGAGGAGGACGGGGCTTGCACGGCGAGGCGAGTGTGAGGTGCATAGGCGGGGCCCGTTTCGCCTCTGCCGACTTCTTCGGTGAGAAAACAGAAAGAATGCGAGAAAAAAAAAAGGAGAGAGAAAATATATAAGAATGTTTTGACCTAAAAAGATCGCCTAGTTTTGCAACTTTTATGCAAATTGGCCTTAAAATAATTTAAGGATAATTATTTATATCTTCTCGAAAAGTTTATGCATTCTTATTTATCATGCTAGAAGGCTAATATAAAAGAACGTCTTTTAACTTTTCAAGTTGTTTCAAATATGCTTTATTAAATTTTGTTAGTGAACTTTTGGAAACGACCATTATCTTTATAAAAAATTATTATTTTGTTTTTTTAAATATACTATTTTACCGTCTCCAACTTTTTTTATTTGTTCCTATGTTAAGAACAAAAAAGTATTTTAATTTTTTGTCCTTTCAAACATACTTTTCTACGTTTCCTAACTTTTCGTATTTATCTTAAATTAGGGACATAATAGATACTTTGACTTCATTGTAACCATGATAGAAATTTAACCTAAGTTTAATTTGAGATGGCTTGACGGTATTACCATCGAAGTTATTTTTAAATAACAGAAAATATGCAAAAGGTATATTTAAAATAACAAAATAAAAATATAAGAAATATTTAAGAAATTTTGGGAGATATTTATAGATAATTATCTCAAAAATTTAAAGTTTGATAATATAAGCGAAATTCTTGCAACTGTTATTGAATCCAAAATTAATTTTTTTTGAGAGACAGATAAAGACGCTACTCCGCTTCGTTTACGTTATTTAAAAATAAACTTAAGTAAATACGAATCAACTAAAATTCAACTCGTACATCAAACATCAAATTCTCTGCCACTTGCCTGGGGTTGCGTTAAGCTGAGCCGGGCTTGCAAACATGAACCGGTGAACATGCTCCGGTCTTATGCCCCGGTAGCGCGGAACACCGAAATGACAAAAACATAGCCTTCGCTCCTCCCCTTCCCATACTCACATTTCCTCTCCTCCTTCACGTGAGGAGGGCAAGGCGAATGCAAATTGCAAAATACGTCCTCTCATAAGTCTCAGATCTCCTCCTCCTCCTCCTCCTCCTCCATCTCCTCTCGAATGGCCCCTTCCCCGATCTCAAACGCTAATCCCGATCCCAGTCCCTGATCTCAGCCCTAAGGTCGGGTCGGATCGGATCCGATCTTCTGCTTCTTCTTCGTCGTCGTCGTCGTCTTATTCCTCCTCCTCCACAGATCCGGTCTCCTCCTCCCAGGACGATGACGTCGTCGTCCTCCTCCCATCCCCTGGGGGGCGCATCGAGCGCGGGTCGCGTCCTCGGCCCCGCCCTCGACAAGATCATCAAGAACGCGTCGTGGCGCAAGCACTCCGCCCTCGTCGCCGCGTGCAAGGCCGTGCTCGACCGCCTCGACCCCCTCTCCGACTCCTCCGCCCCAGCCGCCGAGCCCTCCTCCTCCTCCTCTGTCCTCTTCGGCCTCTCCGCCGCCGACGCCAACGCCGCCCTCCACCCCCTCATCCTCGCCCTCGACCCCGCCTCCTCCTCCCCCAAGGTCGCCGAGCCCGCCCTCGACTGCGCCCAGAAGCTCTTCTCTCATCGCCTCCTCTGCGGCGACATCGACCACTCCTCGGAGTCCGAACCCTCCTCCTCCTCCTCCACCGCCTCCCGCCTCCTCGCCGCCGTCTTCGCCTGCTGCGCTGGCCCCGGCGACGATGCCGTCGAGCTCGCTGCTCTCAAGGTCCTCATCGCCGCTGTCCGATCCCCCGCCGTCGCCCTCCGCGGCGAGAGCCTCGCCCAGCTCGTCAGGAGTTGCTACAACGTCTACCTCGGCAGCCAGAGCGCCGCCAACCAGCTCTGCGCCAAGCTCGTCCTAGCGCAGGCCCTCACCATCATCTTCGGCCGCGTCGAGGCAGACACCATGGAAGTCCCCGTGCGTACTGTCTCCATTGCTGACATGATGGACCTCTCTGATCGGAGCCTGAACGACGCGAGCCTCGTCCAGACTGCGCAGAACTTCATCTATGAAGCCATGGAAGGCGGGAGTACTGATGCTACCCTGTCGACAAAGATGCCACAGCCACAGCAGCAGCAGCAGCAGGAGAAGAACAATGCCGCGGATGCGGAGGCGGGGAATGGCGAGATGAGTAAGATCAGGGAGGATGGCCTCTTCCTGTTCAAGAACCTCTGCAAGCTCTCGATGAAGTTCTCGATGCCGGATAATCCTGAGGACCCCCTCTTGTTGAGGGGCAAGGTTTTGTCGCTGGAGCTACTCAAGATGGTGGTCGACAATGCTGGACCTTTCTGGAGGACCAATGACAGGCATGCAACCTTTTGTTACTAAACTAAAATTTGTTCGATTTTATTTTTCCTGATTCTTAATGATAGATACACTCTCAAAATGCAAACTTTTTATAAAACATGATGAAAATTAGACTTTTTATGGTCCATGCTACACATAACACATCCTGAAGTTGAGATGTTGCGATCTCAAATAAAATCGGAACTTGTGAGACACCAGTTCCTGTGTAGAAGCTGTAAAGATGCGCAACTAAACAAACAAGCCATTGCAATTTGCAACTACTTTGTCGAAAATGTGATAACCACCATCGGCGAATGCTGTGCTCTTTCTGCAGAAAATGTGATAAGCTATAATACCGAC
Organism: Aechmea fasciata; assembly: GCA_025177825.1. Classification (NCBI taxonomy): domain Eukaryota; kingdom Viridiplantae; phylum Streptophyta; class Magnoliopsida; order Poales; family Bromeliaceae; genus Aechmea; species Aechmea fasciata. Next base: position 1,481,730 of record CM045935.1, read on the forward strand.
TTTTCCTACTTCCATATATTTTTTTTTTTTCTTTTTGTGTTTTAATTGATACACTGTTGAAATGCAAGTTTTTTCGAAGATTTCATGGAAACTAGACCTTTCGTTTCATGGTCTCCTGTCACATAGATAACACTTGTGTTGAAAACTATTTTGTGATTTGTACGAACTTCTTTCGTGTTTGTTGTATCTATTGGCAAATATTTGTACTACCCTCTTTTCCGAGAAAATATTTTTACACTTATTAATTTTGATAGTTTATAAGCTTCTTTAGCTGCAGACAATTACATATTTTGTGGGCTTATTGATGTTTTGTGATGCTGCCAAACTGATTACTTCATAAGAGAGAAAAAAGCATTTTATAAAATTGCCTTATTTACTCCAATTTGGCATTGTTTTTTTGGCTGATTTTTAAGAGGTCTATAATAGCATAAAGTCTCACTTTATGCTGATTGAACAATACACTAGAGGATATGGTTTGTTGCATTGCATAATGTGGTGCTCTCTTGAATGCCCAAGTGATGTTCCTCCAAACTGTTGCCCTCTCTTTCTTTTTCTTTTTGCAGGGCAAGTTATTAGCAGGCCAATTACATAACCTTTTGGTTATTAGTCTGAAGGAATAACAGTCTCATCTTTAAGAATCAAACCATAAACGGAAGGGTGATTATTTAGATCATTTGAGTCAACCTAGTAAATTTAGGCTAGTGAAAAGTTAAAGAATAGAGAAGAGTTTCTAATACCATAATTTCTTGACATTTTTTATCACGATTCCATTGTCTCAAAGGAATGGTTTGATAGTGCTAGAGATGTATGTGTTAGTCCAGGTGTGAGAGTGATGTAGCAAATAAAACTTTTTTTTTAGTGCAATTTTCTTTTGTAAGTTTGTATTTGATTCAGGTTTAAATCGATTAGTTGTAGTTGATTTGGCTTAACCCAAATCCTTTCTCCAATAAACATAGAAACAATCCCAAAAGATCTTTCGATTTTCCCAAAATCTGTGTCTTTTATGCATGACTCTTGGGTGACCGTGTTGTGTTAAAGACGAAAAGACAACAATTTATTATAGGAATGGCTCTTAACACTATAAATACTTGGCTCTTTATACTTTGAGGGTAGACTTGATGAATAGAAGCTTCTACTCTTATTCTTTATTCTTACTTTGGTATTCTTCTTTCTCTACTTGATCATTGTCGCTTCTTTCTCATGCCAAGATCGGCTTCTACTCCTACCTCTCTTTTCGGGTCTCTCGCCTCTACTTTTTCACCATTGTTGAAGTTCTATGCATGGTGTATCGCCCCCCTCATCGATCGAAGATCTCCCGCAATCGTGTGATCAGTGCATTTTTTATATTTTATCTTGTCCTTTATCTCTTGATATCCCAATTGTCCTTTTCAATCTAGTCTTCCACCATTTCAATTATCATTGTCAAAACAACTAAATCTAAAAGTTTTAAGTCCGATAAAATTGAATTTACCTTTTAGGAGCTAGTATATTTATTTTCAGTTGGTTGTTTTTATCTCATATATTGAAAGTTTATCACCATCTTAGTATTGCTTCAATTTGATTTTAATTTTCTGTCTTACTGAAATTTTGTTTTGCTTTCTTATTTTAATGTTATTATAATAAAATTATAAATTTATTATAATAAATTATTTTATTAATTGTTCTATCCCTATTCTTATTTTAAAATTGAAAATTTTAAAATTTATAATTTGTAATCTCAAAATTAAAATTTATAATTTTAAATTCAAAATTTAAAATTTAAAATTTGATATTTTTCAAATTTAAATTTGATATTAAATTTAAAATTTACAATTTTGATTTTTTAAAATTTTAAATTTTAATTTCAAAATTTGAAATTTAAAAGTTAAAATTTTAAATTTAAAAATATAAATATAAAATTTAAAAATTCAAATTCAAATATTATGCAATGGGTAATATCATTATTTTTTATTTATAAGTACCCACTATTCCTTTGCATTCTATCTATCTATCCAAATACTATTTTCTTATTTTCGAGAACAACCCAATTTTCATCCAAACGTAAAATTGGTCTAGTTCTTGCTTATACTTGAATTTATACCTATCTCTGAAATAGACATTTTTTGCTTATACCCGAACCGAACGATACCTAAAGATCTAGCAACGTCTCCAGTGGTATATATCCTTTTAGCAAAAGCAATATCTAAGAGCACTAAACTTCCTCAAGTTGTTCAACGACATCGAATGAATTTTTTGATATCATGCCTGAACTCCCTGATGGCCTTCCATCTATGAGAGACATCCAACACTGCATTGATTTTGCTCTTGGTGCTAGTCTTCCACACCTAGCCCACTATAGGATGACTGAACATAAAGAATTACGTAGATAAGTCTCTCGAACTTCGCAAAAGAGAATGGAACGTGGCGAATGAGTGTTGACAATCGAGCAGTTAACAATCGCTATCAAACATAGTTTAAGATCACCATCAAACATAGTTTTGCCATCCCTCTGATTGGTGATATGCTCGACATGTTAGGAGGTGCGAAGATATTCTCTAAGATTGACCTTAAGAATGAATATCATAAAATCCGTATTCGACCCGAAGATGAATGGAAAACAACGTTTAAAACCAAAGAAGGATTATACGAGTGGCTAGTTATGTCGTTTGGGCTATCCAATGCCCTTAGTACTTTCATGCGCTGTCGCGCCTAGGCCCCAGCGAAAGTTTATCCCGCACGAGCATAGACCTGCCGTGCGCACAAGACACCCCAGGTGCACACAAGGCGTCTATCAAAATAAGCTAACAAAGAGAGTAAAGAAACAACCCTAATAAGGTAATCAGAGCATGTGTACTATAATATGAAATAATGCAACGAGTTTACTACAATAATCATCAACCTTTCACAAGATATACAATAAGTCACATACAAAAGTACATCTTATGAATAGAAGGTGGTCTCTATACAAAGTGATCTAGTACACCTTTCACAATCAAAAACAAAAGAAAGTTGTCTCCGGTCCACCTAAGCGACACCAAAGAGGCTTTAGTTAGTTGCTAACCCTTTGCTGTGATCCCTAACCTCTCTCGCGGTGGATGGCTCTGAAACAAACACAAACAAACAATGAGGGTTGAGAACTATTAAACAATAGTTCATAGTCGGTAAGCCGCCGAGAAAAGTGAATTACACCACTAGGTCAATTGAGGTAAAGATAATAAGTAGCTAAAGATAAAGCATGAATAAGGTAATGGAAATAAAAGTTGAAGTACCACAATGCCTCTAAATGACCATGTTAATTAACATGTATATAGCTCTACTACTATCGAATATACAAGTATATAATGACCAACAAGCATGTTCAAGAACTATGTATGCATCCATTAGTTGTGATGTACAATGTTAAGTTTACTTAACTTTTACCAATTATCAGGGACTTACATAATGTATTGTCCCGGCTTGTGCCACGCCTAATGGCCTCGTGGTAGTCAACATTCTCCTTCTAAGAATGAGCCTCGCCCACGGCATCCCACTTTGGCGCCCAATTCCGCACAGTGAGCATGATGTCGTAAAGGCCAACTCCAGAGTGCCGGCTTGTAGGGAGCAACCCTCACAAGCTTGTGCGAATGAGCACAAAGGCAAACAAGCGTGATCAAATACATATGAAACCTCATTCATCATGTCTAAAATATGCAACATCAACAGGAGACCTAGAGGTCGAGTGCAGTGTCATAATATTATCTCTAATTGTTCACCTTGGTTAAGTACCATATACTTAGCCCTATAACTTGTTATTAAAGTTCTAGCCCAATAGTACTACTAGTTATGTTGTGTCTCATATAATACAACTACTCATCTATAACATGCATATATATGTATACTTGCACAAGAGAAGATTAATTGGTCTATTACAAATTCATGTGTCATGACATGCAATTCATGTTATTGTCACTAAACCGAGGTTTTAAGTGACCGTCGGCACGGGTCGTATCTACCCTACAGTATCGTGCCGTACCGTGCCAACAAGATACCGGCACAATATAGACCCCGTGCCGATGACACAGCTCAAAACTCTCTATTCTTTAAATTAGTAAGTAATTTCCTCAATAAAGTTCAAAAGATGTGATAAAAAGACATAATAAATAGTTAGAATATTTTTTGTTGCTAAAAAAAATAAATATTTCATGCTATTATGTGTCGGCATACAAGAATTTTTTTGACTGGCACGCATCGGCACGGTTCGGCACGCATCGTCCTGTACCGTGTCGGCAAGTTTTCGGCACGACCCCGTGCCACGACACTTAAATCCTCGCACTAAACGCTTTGCTACATAGAGAATGTAAACTTTCTCATAAAGAATGAATATGCCATGAGTCCAAAAATTCTATGACGTCATGACTAGCATAAGAAACCATTTATTAAGTTTGATAACATGATAGGAGACATAGGGGGAGTTCATCTATTTCGGTGAGGTTAAAACCACCGAATATCCTTTGAGAACTAAATCATTTCTCAAATAAAATTGTCCCCTAGACCTCTTGCACCCTAAGGAAATTTTTCAAGGGGTTATAAGTTTCTAAAAAGCTCACCACGAAATTCACCAAAAATCAAGTAGAAAATAGGTGAAAATTATCTTTGATCAAGTAAAACTTGCCCAAGGTCCAAATCAAAGTAATGGAGCTTCAAATCAAGCCTAAAAGAGTGTTCTACATCCGTCAATTTAACCTTAAAAGCTCACAAAAAGAAAATTCCAAAATAAATCCTAGTTTCCACCAAACTAGATTTTCTACTAAACATTCTTGCAAAACTCACAAATAGAGAATGCAAGAAGGTTACTAATCTCAAACCAAGCTCCAAATCAAGCTATAAGATGTTAGGGTTGAAGTCCAAGCCTCAAACAAACTCTTTAATCCCGAGTTTCCCTCCAAGGCCTAGATGCATGCACAGTGTTTAAAAAGGCGCAAGGCGCAAAAATGCGCAAAGGCCTTCTAGAGCCTAGGCGCGAGGCGCACCAGGAGGTGCGCGCCTCAAGAAGGCAAGGTGCACATCTAATAAAAATAAAACACTCTTAACAAGGCTAATTTAAATAGATGTTTTACGTTAAAAAAATTCAAACTAGCCATATAAAAACAAAATAATGATAAAAAAGTAATGAAATCATGTATAAATGTTCTCAAACTGAAAAGAAAAAAAATTATATTTTAACTTTCAACTTAAAAGTGCTCGTTAGTTCTTGCTTCTTATTTCTTACTTCTTACCGCCGTCGCTTATTGCTATTAGGGAAGTGGAAGAGAGAACGGCCAAGAGAAAAGTGGAAGAAAAGCGTTCAAATTAAGAATTATTTTTTCAATTCCTTAACATTTTAAAATATATTGAAAAATCCCAAAACCCCAAAATCCAAACCCTAGACACATTAAACGTAAATATCACGAGTCTGAGGCGCGCGCTTCACTCCCTGAGGCACTGAGACCCGCGCCTCGCGCCTAGGCTCTGAGGCGCGCCTTTTCAAACACTCATATGAAGGAGATGAAGAAGAGAAAGAAAACTTAAAGATTAGAGAGGTGTTGGAGAAGAAATCGAAGAAGATAGAAGAGAAACTCACCTCTTTCTTCTTCCTCAACCTTAGCCACAACAAGGCAAATGAGAAAGGTGAAGTGGTATTTTACATGTAACAATATCTCTGAGAGCCCTTTAAATCTCAAAAATTATAAACTGCACGAAATAGTCTTTGCACCATTGAGTACCGGTACACGAATTGGAGTATCGGTACTCGGACAGTTTCGGTACACGAAGGTCAATTCCGCAAAACCCAAACGTTGGAAATTCCAGTTTTTATTGCGTTCGTATCCGTCCGATGCAAGACATTTCACCGAGTTCCGCAAAACTTGAGTTTCCCAAATCAAGACTCATCGAGTTCCAGACTCATACCCAAGACGCACTCAACACAAAAACTGCAATTTCGCAGAATTTGATGTCAAAATCCGTTCTCGGGCCCATTAAGCTCCGAAAACAGACCAACACACTCGAAACATCAACCCAAACTCCCAGAATAGCTCAAAATGCTATTCTCACACTAGAACTCTGCAATTTGCTAAAGTTCAGTGTGCTACATACGCTCCATGAACCAAGTCTTGCGACTATTCATTGGGGAATTTGTCGTAGTTTACTTCGACGACATTCTAATTTGTAGCACAAGTCCTGAAACTCATATAGATCATTTAAGACAAGTGCTTCAAACTTTAAGAGAGAACAATTTATACCTGAATCTTAAGAAATATACTTTTCTGATTGATAGCCTTACCTTCTTAGGATTTGTGGTGTTTACCGAGGGAATTAAGGTTGATTCTGTTAAGATAAAAGCAATTCAGAGTTGGCCAACCCCAAAGACTGACTGAAATATGATGTTTTCATGGACTTGCATCGTTTTATCGGCGTTTCATTCAAAATTTTAGTTCATTAATTGCTCCAATAATTGATTGCCTAAAAAGGGGTAAATTTACTTGTATGCCTGAAGTTGAAAAAGTTTTCAATTGGTTAAGGACAAACTAACAAAGGCTCCAATACTTGCCTTGCCCGACTTCAAAGAGGGATTTGAAATTGATTGTGATGTCTCACATATTTGAATTGGAGGCGTACTATCTCAAGAAAAACGTCCTATAGCCTTCTTTAGTGAAATATTGAACTATGCACGATTGCGTTACTCTACTTATGATCTTGAATTTTACGCAATTGTGTAGGCTTTGAAACACTGGCGACCCTACTTGATTCATTGAGAGTTTATTTTTAATTCGGACCATGAAGCATTGTGATATTAAAATTCTCAAAAGGACTTGAACAAAAGACATGTCAAGTGGACTGTATTCCTGCAAGAACACACCTTTCATTTGTGGCATAAACAAGGTGCATTGCAATCGTATCGTTCATGCACTCAACCATCGAAAACATTTGCTTGTCACTTCTTCCTTACGGATAGTAGGATTTGAGGTAGTAAATGACTAATATCAAAATGACCCAAACTTCGGTACTATCCTAGAAAAGTGTCCATCTCCTAACAATAATCCTCTTTCTGATTACTGTTGGACGAATACTTTTTTAGAAAGTCTAAGTTGTGCATTCCCCATGGATTGTTAAGAGAGTCCTTGATTCATGATTTACATAATAGTGGGCTAGGGGGGGCATTTTGGGAGAGACAAAACTTTGGATTAGTTCAAGAGCGGTATCATTGTCTTAACATAAGTGAGGATGTTCAAAGATTTGTTTAGCGTTGTAAAACTTGTCAATCATTTAAAGGGCAAACTCAAATACCGGCTGGTATACTCTACCCATTCCTACTATATCTTGGGAAGAAATTACCATGGATTGTCCTAGGCCTACCCAAGACTGCACGCTAAGTTGATTCAGTTTTTGTGGCTATTGATCGTTCTACAAAAAGGCTCATTTTATTCCTTGCAAAAAACTTCCGATGCATTACATATTGCAAAATTATTTCTCAATGAAATTGTACATTTACATGGTACTCCTAAATTAATTACCTCTGATTGAGACACATAATTTGTTGGTCATTTTTGGAGAACTTTAACGTCAAAAGCAGGAAGCAAATTGAATTTCAATAGCCCATATCATCCACAAACTAACGGGTAGACGGAAATAGTAAATCAATATTTGGGTAATCTTTTAAGATGTTTAGCCGGAGAAAATTAACCACAATGGGATTTAATCACACTCAAGCTGATTTTGCTTATAATAGTTCCATAATCAAAACATTGGAAAATCTCCTTTTGAAGCTTTAGCCCACTTCCTTGACCGAGCACCCATACCTTACCCTGATAGAGTTAGTGCAGATGTCAAATATTACCTAAAACAGATTCAAGAGGTGCAACAAGAGGTTCATCAGAGATTGCGGGATTTCACAATCAAGTATAAGGAGTCAGCAGATAAACATCGCTGAGGAATGACTTTTAATTAAGGGGATAATGTTTTAATATATTTTAGAAAATAAAGGTTCCTAGCTAGAGGCTATAGCAAGTTGAATAGGAAAAAGTAAGAGCTATTCAAAATTCTGAAGAAGTTGGGGGAAAATGCTTATCTAGTTGATCTGCCCCTAGGAGCATCAACTTCCCCGATTTTCAACGTCAGTGAGCTATACGAGTATCATGCAGAGTGTCACGCCCCGCGACCGCTACCAATTTGGTCCGGTCTGGGCACGTCAAACAGACGCCGAACGGACAGCACCTCCCCTGTCCGCCCAAGGCTCGACAACAAATCATGTACATGAATTTCCCAGGAAGAATTCAAAAGCATACATGACAGGAAACGAAGCACCACAAGTGCTAGAAGTAAGAGCAAGATACAAGTATACTATACAAATAAATAAAGAGAGATACACCTAACTATTACATCCAGTTTCGACATTCACAATAACATTTACATTTTTCTTTCTTTCTTTTTCAGCTCTCAATGAATACACTTTTCATCTCCCAATTAATACATTTTCATCTCTCAAATGAATACACATATATCTTTCATAATACAAGTATAGCTCTCATGTACACGAGGGTACTCTAATGCATAAAGGAAGCTGCTAGCTACAAGGGCGCTATGCCCCAACCTCGGTCCTCTGCCGGTACGCTCTCGCTAGCCCCTGCAACAGTGGTGGAGTGAGAACTACGAATAGTTCCCAGTGGGTTCGGCCGCCGACTCCATCGATCTCCCCACTATGTCCATACGGCATAGGCATATAACAGATAGATATTTATACGAAAAGCAGTAAAGTATGCTAACAATATCTCTACTATGCTCAACAACATAAGTAACATGCTAAGTATAGCATAAAAGAAACTATCACTTTACTATGTTTAACAGAAAACATATTCTTTTCTTTATTCAATCTCTTGGCTTACCCTCAAGGTTCGCCACAACTCACAGTGCTCTCAAGGGTGCCGAGGTACGGGGCACTTGCGAACCCGAGACGGTCTGCGGGACATTCACTCGTTCCCGGACAACAACTATGTCCTGTGTGCTAAACTCCGGAGTGCACGCTTGTGAGGAGCGACCTCCACAGGCTCTCAAACAGACTGTGAGTAAAAGTCCAATCCTCTCAACTCGAGGATACCCTTTCAACTAGGGATGCATCTCTCAGAACTATCACCTCTAGTTCATCATGCATAGTGTACACCTACACTCTAGTTCAACATACCATTTGTCAGTGTTCTCCTTTACTAGATGCCACTCGATCTAGGTTGTCATTCAACTAGATGCCACTCGATCTATATTGTCATTTGTTCTTGGTTCTGTCAAACTCATGCAAGTTCTTTACACTAGGTTTTCAATGTCATCATTCACCTTTATTCATGCATTCTACCCTAGTGTCAAGCTTATCTCGCTACACTAGCTAGAATCACATGCAAATAAAGGAATGTCTCTCTGTTTTGCCAACTCATGTAAGTTCTCTACTTTAGGGTTCTATGTCATCACTCGCCTTTATTCATGTATTCTACCCTAGTGTCAAGCATATCTCGCTACACTAGCTAGAATCACATGCAATAAAGGAATATCTTATCCTACTTGTTCTTGACAATTTACATTAGATCGATAATATATACTTGTACACATACAGACATAGGGAGCAGCCCAGCTGCTTCGGGATGGACACCCCCCACCTTTTATAGCGTTTCGATTGCTCGTCGTCACTTGCAATCGGCCTCCTGCGGTGCACGCCGCACGGCTCGACCCAACTCACGCGCGACCACCAAACGACCTCCGATCCGCGATCCGGAAATTAAGGGTCTTCGGTTTCTTACTACGATGCTCGGAATCGAATCTCGTGATTTATGGACGTCGTCTCGACTCGGGTCAATACGAAGCTTCAGGCCTCCGTTTTGCTCGGATCTCTCAAACCGCTCGTCGGATCGACGAACCGTCGCCTCCAACACGTTCAGGTGCCTAACAATATGTTAAATATGCGATCACATTAGATCAAAACCTACTATTTACAAAAATCCCTTTTTGGAGCCCTAGATGCCATTAGCGTTAAATACCCCAAATCGATCCGAGATTTGGGTAATAGTCATTTCATTAGCATCCTAGGATTCCAAAAATATCACTTCTAGAGATCAAAACCCATGATCTACCAAGAAACCCATTTTAAACCCTAGATTTGCTACTAGGTAAAAATCTGCCATTAGAGCTTTGGATTCATGCAACAAACCTCTAATTAGCATGCTAGAACACCTCTAAATCCATTCATAGAGCTTAAAACCCAAGCTATAGAGAGATGCCATTAAAGCTCTTAAAGCTTACCTTTAAAAGCTTGCTCTCCAATGGCCCAAAGAGGAAGAAGAAGAAGTAGAGCTCCTTCTTCAAGCTTTCTCCTCCACCACCACCTTCCTTGATGAGAGAGAGAGAGAAATCTAGAGAGAAGGAGGAGCTTCTCTCTCTACTCATGTGTGTGTGTGTGTGCGTTTGGGTGGAGAAAGGAAGAAGAAGGGTTAAAGCCCTTCTTCTAGAAGCAACCCCACCAACATATTACAAGTTTGCCACTCAAACTGGGCAATTTCGGGTCTCTGAGACCGGTCCCCACACTCAGGTCCGGACCCCACAGCATTAAGGACTTAGCCAAATTTTCAGCCTTTTCGTCCGTTTTCGCTCGTTTTCGCTCATTTGACCTCCGATTCTTTTCAAATCGAACCGAGACTCTCCAAACATGTTTTCAAACATGTTTTCATCATCTTTCCATCCACGCTAATGCCGGATTTAGATCACGGCCCAACATAGCCTTTTAGGTCTCGTGCTGACGAGTGCCCGAATGCTCCCGAACTTCACCAAACTTTATCGGACCATTCAAATGGCTTTCTAACCAAATGCACACCGTAACCTCATGATTTTAGAAGTCCGGTACCTTACACAGAGGCCCCCTCTACTATCGATATTGATGGCTTGACATCTTGCACCAACATTGAAACACCATCAGATGGGGCGGAGGAAATTCTTGATGTACGTGAGTCTGCAACGTGTCGTGGTACCCATCACCAATACTTAGTACATTGGCCTGGGTGACCATTGTCTGACAACAATTGGATTTCTGAGGCGGAGTTGTGTCAACTTCGAGAGGACTTGTACTAGAGCTATCAGGATGCCATCTTGACGATGTCGAGCTCTTTCTAATTCAGGGAGAACTGATGCAGCAAATAAAACTTTTTATTTTTGAATGCAATTTTCGTTGTAAGTTTGTGTTTGATCCGGGCTTAAATATGTTAGTTTTAGTTGATTTAGTTAACCCAAACCCTTTCTCCAATAAACATAGAAACAATCCCAAAAAAGCCTTTTGGTTTTCCTAAAATTGCTTTGTTGTCTATGCATGACCCTTAGGTGACTGTGCTGTGTTGAAGAAGAAAAGACAACAATTTATTATAGGATAGGTTCTTAACACTATAAATACTTGGTTCTTGATGCTTTGAGGGCAGACTTGATGAATAGAAACTGACTTTTACTCTTGTTTTTTTATTATTGCTATGGTGTTCTTCTTCCTCTACTTGATCAGATCATTGTCGATTCTTCCTCGTGGCAAGATCGGCTTCTACTTCTGCCCTTTCTCTTCTTCTGTGTGTTTGCCTTTTCTATTTCTTCCCCGTTGTTGAAGTTCTGCTTGTGGTATACCGCCCTCCTAGGTGATCGTGGATCCCCCGGAATCGCGTGATCGATGTGCTTTTTATTGTCTTCTCTTTTCCCTCATCGCCTGATATTCCATTATCGTTTTCAATCTAGACTTCCACCATTATCAATCATCATTGCCAAAACAACTAAATCTAAAAGTTTTAAGTTTGATAAAATCGAATTTACCCTTTTGGAACTATTATTTATTTTTAGTTGGTTGTTTTTATCTCATATATTGAAGGTTTATTACCGTCCTAGTATTGTTTCAATTCGATCTTAATTTTTTCTTGCTGAAATTTTGTTCTGCTTCTTACTTTAATTTAGTAAAGCTCTACGAAATTGATAAATTTGAACCTAGTTTATTTTAAGAAATACCTTTAAACGAAAACAAACTTGAAAGTTGAAAATTTAGATTTAGCAACCCCTTGGTTTGCATCAGAGAGAGAAACACGTGATAACATGGCTAAAAAAAATATGTCCTTGTTATGACAAAATTTGAAAAACTCTTGTTAGTCGGGTAAAACCGTCGAAGAAAGTTGAGAAATAGGGAGGAAAATGAAGCAACGAGCAATGCCACTGGTGACTGGTCTATGTTTGCGGGCAAAGACGGAGCAAAGCTTTTATTATTGACAAAAGTGGAGTACAAAAGGGTATCTCTTGGAAAACTCTAGCATTGAAATTTTATCCAATGCTTTCTTTGATATGCCCCAATCCATGGAATAAGGGGTATATTTATATAAGTGGCAAGCAAGGATTTAAGTGCCGTGGCACGGGGTCGTGCCAGAAGCTCGCCGGCAAAGTACGGCACGGTGTGTGCCGAGCCGTGCCGATGCGTGCCGGTCAAAAAAATTCTTGTGTGCCGACACATAATAGCATGAAATATTTATTTTCTTTAGCAACAAAATATTCTAACTATTTATTATGCTTTGTTATCACATTTTTTGTACTTTTTTCAGGAAATGACTTACTAATTTAAAAATAGAGCACGAAGTTTGTATCGTGTATCTTGTTGGCAGCAGATACGGCCCGTGCCGACGGGCACTTAAAACCTTGGTGGCAATGATGAAAGTGCCGCCTTGTGACACCCCAACTTCCCAGGGGGTCACCCATCCTAGGACTACTCCCGTCCTAGCACGCTTAACTCTCTTAACCTCTTGGGTCTTGTCACCACCCAAAATGCTTAAGCCGGGTTAAGAGTTTAGCCCTATTATATCTCATATATAGGACTATCTGGGGTCTCACAATCTCCCCACCTTAAGCCCTGACGTCCTCGTCAGGCTCAGACTCACAAGTACCAGGCGATGTGAGACTCGTCTCGCTAGCCCATCATCTAGACCTTGGCTCAGCCGAGACTCATCTCACACTTCCGGCTGGTAATTGGCTCTGATACCATCTGTGACGCCCCAACTTCCCAGGGGGTCACCCATCCTAGGACTACTCCCGTCCTAGCACGCTTAACTCTCTTAACCTCTTGGGTCTTGCCACCACCCAAAATGCTTAAGCCGGGTTAAGAGTTTAGCCCTATTATATCTCATATATAGGACTATCTGGGGTCTCACACGCCTGTGCCGTACCGTGCCCCCAAGACGGTACAAGGGGGGTATCGGACCCCCCCGGGTGCCGCACGAGACGAAGCGGCACGCGACCATGTGCCGCGGCACTGTGCCGTGCCGCTGCTTCTTTTTATTTTTTTGGCTTTTTCTTTTTTCTTTTGTTCTCTGGGGTATCGACAACCCCCCCCCCCCCACGGGCCGCCACCTATATTGTCTTTTTTTTTTTTTTTCACTTTGTTGTCTTTTTTTCAACTTTTTTTTTGCTTTTTGACGGATGCCTTTTTTTTAACTTCTTATTTATCAATATAGGTGCAAATTTTTAATTGACATATATGATCTTGTCGGCCCGAGCCCTCAACTTCCACCACAGGCATCCATTTTTTCTTCGCAAAAATAGTGTCAAAAATTGTCGCATTGCGAAGCTTTCGGTGAATCACGGGAACAAAAATCGGTCTTTTAAACAAATTTTAATCAGATATTTTTAAAAAGAATAAAAGAACAAAAAATATGGATGTAATATCGGGAATATATGACTTTCTCACAATACCAGCAATATTTATATCAACTTGTCATATAAATATTGTATTTGCAGATGACAATACACCATGTGATCAAACACGGCGATCTATGTGGAATTAAGCAGTCATCTCTATGTAAAGATGTAAATTTAAATAATTATTGTACTTGTGAATTTTATTATTGTATTTTAATTTCTATTCTACATCAGGTAATGTTGTATTTAGTTACAAAAAGCTTACATGCATATTAATTGATGAGTATAGTAAGGTATACATAATAAATATTCATAATTATTTATTTAAATATTTCAAAATAACATTATACGAGTTTATTGGAATAAAAAAAAACTTAAATAAGTCCGTGCCAAAACGTGCCAGAACGTGCCAGTAGGAGGTCATGCGTATCTATCGACACGCAAGCGTGCCACGTGTCTGCACCCAAGCGTGCTTATGCCATACCGTGCCGGGACATAACGGCGCGCCCGTGCCACGACATTTTAAACCTTGATAAGTGGTTTGATAATAAGACTAGGGATAATCTCAACTAAACTAATCAGGTTGATCAAAATAGACTAAGATTAGGAGTACTAATCCTGGTAAAACTTAAATGGTCAACCAAAAACATAATAGGTTAGGAAAACTTCTGTCCATATCAGCCTAAGCCCCCTACTACGACCGAGTCTTGTTCACTTTCTAAAGAATATCGCAACATCATAAATTGGGGCAGGTCCAAGAATTTGAGACACATTTAACAGACTATTATTGAGGCTTGATGCTTGTATAGTCTCAGGTAATGCCTTAAGAGGTGTGAGGTGCAAAAATTGCAAAGGACTTTTGGAGCCTCGGTGCAATGCTTCTGGGTCTATTGGCCTAAAGCCCTGTGCTTAACACCATTGATCTCTACAAAATTTCTAATTAAGTTTCTAAAGAATTTCGAATGACATAAGAAGTCGGGGAGGGTCCAAGAATTTAAGACATATCTAACAAACTTATTACCGAGGCGATGCTTGTGCAGTCTTAGGCAATGTTTTAGAAGGTGTGAGGTGCAAATAAGTGCAAAGGACTTTTGGAGCCTCGGTGCAAGGCCCACGTGTGAGGTGCACACTTGAAGAAGGTGAGGCAAACCTTGATACAATTTTTTTTTTTAAAAACAAGTACTCTTGAAATAATCTAGTAACAAACAGAAACAAAATAAGACATAAAATGCAAATTACCCAAAAAATCACTCACAAGTAAGCATATACTGCAAGAAAAGAGACAAAATTAGTATATGTAAATGCTAAATATTGTAGCAAACTAGTAAAATAGCAATGCGACATGAACTCTGAGTGTTTAAAAGGTGAAATAATGGAATTATTAATGAAATAAAGAAAGGGCATCACACAAATAAAAGTTCTACATAAGAAACATGTGACCCATTTATCCTTAACATATTGCGAGGTGCCCTGCCTCACGTGCACTTCATTCCCCAGCACAGTGCTGCACCTCAGGTGAAACATGGTGCAGAGGCTTGCGCCTTGCGCCAGCTGAGGCATACGTCTTTTCAAACAGTGGTCTTAGGTTAGGACGTTCTGCCTTTGGTGCAATGAGGTGCAGAGGCTTGCACCTCGCACCTGCTAAGGTGTGCACTGCAGGTGCGCCTTTTCAAACACTTAACCAGAGGTTTGTACTATTCTAGGTTTTAGTTTTTTGTGATACTCTAGATACAGTTTTTTTTTATTTACAAATTGTTGCTAGCTGCTTATATCTGTTATTATTACTTCAACTAACTTCTCTCCCAGTAGTTCAATTTTCATTGTTTTGTACCTAGCGTGAGACATGGAAGTTATTTGCTTACTCAAAGGACCAATATGGAGGTTATGTGGAGACAAAGAAATATTAGTATTGGACCTCAAGGATATTGAGATTTGCCAGTCAGTAAATGTTAGCTCAAATTAGGTTTGAGAAAAAAAACTTGTATGTGGAATTATTTGGGTTGTATAATATCTTGGCTTGTCTAGTGCATTTAGCCGTAGGCATGACTCATATGTACTAATCATACACGTTCCAACTTGATAATCTCAGCAATATTCATTAAATATTTTCATATAAACCTGCACATTTTACTGAAATTGCAATAATGTTCATTTTTATCACAAGTTGTGGGTGATAAATTGACTCTCATCTGATTTTTGGACTAAGAAAGTTAATGCATCGTTTGTTATTCTGATTCAATTCCTTCTATTCAACAAATGCAAAAAATTGATTGTTGTTATCAAATTAAATTACCAAAGGCCCTGTATTCTGTCACCTATTTTAGATAGATTCTTTCACCATCTTACCATTATTTGAGGTGGCATGTTATCAGTTTTTGTCAAAATGTCAAAATTTTGCCATCAATGTCTTAGAAGTGATATTACCTATTTGTTTACTTAATTACTCGTTTTTCTATTTTCTACCACTCTTTAGTACGTTTGTCGACTGTAGAGGTTGAATAGCATTACTGCGGTTCTGAAGCTGTATTTTCACATTCATATATGCACAGATGGAAATATTCGTTAAATCCTAAGTGACAATCATAGCAATAGAAGATAAAAATGCACTATTTACTTTAGGCTAGTTAGCTCTGACTGGTGTCTTTTTAATTAAAAACTACTCTTGACACCCTCCTTGTACATACAGGTATCTTGGAGCAATTAAGCAGTACCTCTGCTTATCATTGTTGAAGAATAGCGCATTGTCAGCAATGAGTATTTTTCAGCTTCTCTGCTCTATTTTCATGGGCTTGTTGTCAAGGTTTAGATCTGGGCTCAAAGAGGAAATAGGGATTTTCTTTCCCATGCTTGTTCTACGAGTTCTTGAGAATATTCTTCAGCCTAGTTTCCTGCAGAAAATGACGGTTCTCAACTTGTGGGATAAGATCTGCCAAGACCCGCAGGTTATTGTTGATATTTTTGTGAACTATGATTGTGATGTCGATGCGCCAAATATTTTTGAAAGGTACCAGAGTCTACAGAATTGAACAAAAATCCATCACTTGTTCCTTCCTTTCGACAAATAACCCAAACTAAAGTTCCTGCCATTTCGTTTAAGCCAATTGAATGAATAATAAAATATGCTGTAATGTTTCAACTCTGAGTATCATTCTCCTTGTTACAACCTTTTTTCCTGCAAATTTCAGTTAATATGTATTAAAACACTTTTAATTCCATCAGATGATCGCAGGACTGTCAATGGTCTTGTCAAGACTGCTCTTGGTGTCCCTCCTGGATCTGTGACAACATTATCCCCAGCCCAAGATTTTACTTTCCGAAATGAGTCGGTTAAATGCCTTGCTACTATCATTAGGTCAATGGGCGCATGGTTGGATCAACAATTGAAAATAGGAGATTTTTATCTTAGAAGTACTGAGACTGATCATTCACCAGACAACCCTATTTCAATCAACGGAGAAGAAGGTAATGGAATTGATTACGAATTGCAGTCTGATGTTAGTGTTGAATTCTCTGGTGCTGCGACACTTGAGCAACGCCGTGCCTACAAATTAGAGCTTCAGGTGAAAATGGTGTCTTGTTCTGTGTAGTACTATTTCCTTTTGCTAGCCCACACTTATTAAAGGTTCCAAGTGCTCTTATTTGTTAAACTAAATAAACTGTCTATTGCAGAAAGGCATAACATTGTTCAATAGGAAGCCTTCCAAGGGTATTGAGTTTCTTATCAACACAAAGAAAATAACTTCTTCTCCGGAAGCGGTAGCTTCTTTCCTAAGAAGCACAGCTGGGTTAAATGCTACAACTATTGGAGACTATCTGGGTGAAAGGGATGAGTTCCCTTTGAAAGTTATGCATGCCTATGTGGATTCACTAAATTTTCAAGGCATGGATTTTGGTGAAGCAATTAGGTTCTTCTTACGAGGCTTCAGGTTACCTGGAGAAGCACAAAAAATTGATCGTATCATGGAAAAGTTTGCCGAGCGCTACTGCAAGTGCAATCCGAATTCTTTTACTAGTGCGGATACTGCATACGTTCTTGCTTATTCTGTAATTATGCTTAATACAGATGCTCACAATACCATGGTCAGAGATAAGGTGGGTTTTGTTAAGTTACTTGTCATTTACTTCAGAAAATTATGATTTGAAGGTCATTCCTTCTTGCATTTGTTACTGCAGATGTCGAAGGCTGATTTCACTCGTAACAATCGAGGAATTGATGACGGAAAGGATTTACCTGAAGACTATTTAGGTTCACTGTATGATCAAATTGTGAAAAGTGAAATAAAAATGAGTGCTGATTCTTCAACTGCACAAAGCAAGCAGCCAAGCAGTATCAATAAACTTCTAGGCTTGGATAACATTTTTAATCTAGTTGGCTGGAAACAGGTGGAAGAAAAGGCTCTAGGTGCAAATGACTTTCTTATTAGGCATATCCAAGATCAATTTAAAGCAAAGAGTGGGAAATCTGAGTAAGATTGATTCAGAATAATTCACACTAAAATGTTTGATTTGCTTCTTACATTCAATTGTAAATAGCTTACTCAAGCTTGTTGATAATGCAGGTCAGTATTTTATGCTGTCACAGACACGGCAATACTGAGATTTATGATGGAGGTTTGTTGGGCCCCTATGATGGCTGCTTTTAGTGTGACACTTGACCAAAGCGATGACAAGGCTGCGACGTCTCAGTGTTTGCAAGGCTTTCGATCTGCTGTGCATGTCACTACAGTAATGCGTATGCAGACACAAAGAGATGCTTTTGTGACAACCGTAGCCAAATTCACGTGCCTTCACTCTGCCGACATGAAGCAAAAGAATATAGATGCTATGAAGGTAAGAACTCTGAGAAAGGAAGATTTTTGCATAATTAAATGTTAAACTTCTTTAAATGTTTGAATTTTGATGTTGGGCTGCTGATTGGTCACATCTACAGTCACAGCGGGGTAAAACTAGATATTTATGTGTCACGCCCCGGGACCCAGCGGAAGCCCGCCCGGCACGTGCCCAGACCTGCCGTACGTCTAAAACATACAAGGCGTCTACAATAAACGATAAATAAAACAACAAGAGAAGAACATCTAGGAGTATCAGAGCGAAAAAATAACAACTAGAAGCTAAGATAGGAAACAAGTAAAGAAATAATATTCACTATGAAACTATAAAGTAAATACAATAAGGAAGTCCCATAACAAAACTAAAAGGAGTACACAGGTGGTCTCTATCCATGGATACAAAACCTCTCTTTCTCTCTCTCAAAACAATCAAAGAGAGAATACCACCTAAGAAAAGTAAATAGCTATCTAGCTAGGCGCGACTCCCTTGCTGCGATCCCGTGCCTCCGCCGGTGCCGAAGGCTCTGTAACAACACATAAAATAGAGGGCGTGAGAACTATTAAATAATAGTTCCCAGTAGGCAATTACTGATTTCAGTTGAGTGCACCACTAGGCCCCAAAACTAAGCAAGTAAGTGGTAAATATAAGCAATATAAATGACATGTAAATAAACATGTATGCTGCTAAAACAGGATATCTCTACTTATCATGAAATTGCATAAGGAAGAAGCTATTCTATGCGTGAATAGGAAATATAAACAACTAGTCCGATGTCCACAATATAATAGTAAAGAGTCAAAGTTTACTATTCTAGTCAATGTCTAATGTCAGTTTAACTACTCAAGTTTAAATCTGATAAGACTCGCCCGAAGGCTGTCTGGCCTGAAGACCCACCCGAAGCCTGTCTAGCCGGTGCCGAGCCTAATGGCCCCGTGGTAGTCAACATCCCCACCCTAGGAATGAGCCTATCCCACGGCAATTCACTTCGGCGCCCAATCTTGCACGGCGAATATGTATCGCGATGGCCATCTCCGGAGTGCCGGCTTGTAGGGAGCGACCCTCACAAGCATGTGCGAATGAGCACAATGGCAAGTAATCGAATCGATCCGTCTCAAGTCTTAAATCGTCACGTCTAAAACATGGAATGTATAGTAACTGTGTCGAAGGCCTATCACTATGTCATCATGTCTAAAACATGGAATATAGCATAAATAAATGGCCTATAGTAAAGTCTCTCTATGTTGCAGTTTCATAGTTTTCTAAGTTAAGTGCCCCTTTATGACACTTAAGCTTTCTAAGTTCAAACATAAGTTTAATATTCAAGAATACATAACTCTACCCATCTTTTCACATGCAATATAATTTTCAACTTGGAATAGTGAATACCTTAAACATGCATGCATACTACATCTAATGCTCTACTATAGGGAGATAAATTTCATGAAACATAACACATGCATTTTAAGTATTCCAAAATTCATATAAATTCTATCTAGTATGAAAATGCATGCAAAGTGATTAAACGAAAACAATTAACTACATAGGAGACATTTTCTCCTATTTCCATGAAGCCAAACCCACCAAGTGCTTCGCTCGGCCTTCCGAACCTCTAACGAAACTTCGATCTAGTCTCCTAGCACCCTAAGATGTAGACTAGAAGAGTTACAACATCGAAACGAAGAACGATATGTTCAAACATTAAACAACTCGAGGAAAATGGTGAAAACTCACCGAAGGAAGCTCTCTCGATCTCCAAATGGGAGTAAGAGTCCTTCAAATCCAACCTAAACAAAGGTTTTAAACCCATCAATTAGGTTCCAAAGCCCTCAAATCAAAAATTTTCAAAATAAACCCTAAATCTCATTTCTAGGGTTTCATCTCAACCAAAACAACAAAACTCAAATCTAGAGAAAAGAAACTTGCTACAAACCTCTTAGAAGCTTCAAACCAAGCTCAAAGTGTTCTAGGGTTGAAGGTTGATCCTCCACAAAGATCCAACAACAAGCTCCAAGTCTCCAACGGTGAGAAAAGAAGGAGAGGAAGATGCTCAAGGTCCTCCAATGCTTGCTCTCCTTCTTCTCCTTCTCCTTCCCCTCCTTCCTTCTCCTTCTTGTTCTCTTTCTAGAGTGTAAGAGAGGGTGTGAGGGAGAGTAATGAGGGAGAGAGGGATAGGAGAGGCCATATAGGCTCTCTAATGTAACAAAATCCAGAAAAACCCCTCAACTAACCAAACAAAGGCAATCGCCGGTCCGGGCACTTTTCGGCGCAGAGACCGGTCTCGCCACCGAGATCGGTCCTCAGACCCTCCCGCAAACCTGCGTACGGGAACCGGTCTTTCCAGGCCAGAGACCGATCGCCCTAAGTCTGCCGCAAACATCAGCCAGGGGGCCCGGTCTCTCCCACCAGGGACCGGTCCCCGAGAGTGAAACTCTCAGGACTTAGCCAAAATCCAGGATTTTCGAACCGCGGGTCTGAACACCGTCTACGACCCTCCACCAAGTGTGGAAAAGTTCAGAATCTTAACCAAACACTCGAACCTTGCAATTTGCGGAGGTCCAGTGTGCTACATTATGATTATCAGAAACAGACTTTAATCTCGTGCAATGTAAAACACTGAATGATTGACGAGTTGCAATTTGATTGCTAGTTTTCCGGTTAAATAGTTTAGTTCCTGGGTTTCTTTTTCCTTTTTGCAACATCACCTCTAGCTTTACTTTTTATCAAAAGTTGTTGTCACAATAGGTGTACTCTGTTTTTATTTTAATAGCATAGGTGATTTTATCAATGATTTATTAGGAAATTAGGTCGTCTACTTGGAGAAAACAGACCATTTACATGATAACTGTTAGATGTTATTTGCTACCCCTAACCAAGTTTTTAAGCGTCCATTGACCTGAGCCGTGCACACTATGTCGTACCATGCCGACAAATATCGGCACAATACAGTTCCGTGCCAATGGCACGGTTCAACATCCCCTTCTATTTTCAATTAGCAAAGTAGTTATCTCAATAACATGCAAAAGATTTGATAAAGATATATAATAATCAATTAGAACATATTGGTATCGAACAAAACAAATATTTCATGTCATACTGTGTCGGCACACAGGTTTTTTTTTGACCAGCAAACATCGGTACCGTGCTAGCAAATTGTTGGCACGAACTCGTGCCACAGTACTTAAAGTCCTTGTCCCTAACATAATTTAATAAGGATTTTGGACGAAAAATACACCTAGTAGTGCATGCTAGACAGTCATATAAAAATAGTTTTAGTTCCTAAGAAGAAGCTTTTGGGCATACCAACCAAGGTGCATTGCACTGTTCAACAATGAAAAGATTAGGGAGGTTCATTCACATGCACATCCAACCACAGAATTTCAATTGAAAAAGAGGAAAGCGGCAGCAATACAAAACGAGACCTAAGTTATTGTTTTTTGTCTGGTCAAACTAATTCTAAAAGTTGGCCTTAATTAAGGTTTGCCTTATCCTGTGCAACTGTTCCATGCATATAAAAATATTTGTCATATGTAACCTTTTAAATACATGTGGTTGATTACAACTTGAAAAGGTGAGTACCTAGCGCCTAGGCTCAAGGTATCTAGCCTGGAGTTCCTTGGGGTTTAGCTCCTTCGCCTAGGGGCAAGGCGCCAACAAGGCACATCTAGCTAAGATGCGGACTTCAAGTTTTAGAAAAGGGTTTTGTTATTTATGTGTAATATCTAAAAATTCTAGATATCTGATTTTTGGATGTTTATGCACATATCTACCGACGATCTAAAAAACGGTATGTGGTATGCGGTATGTGGGTGGTCGACCCACCGCATGGTGATTGGTGCATATGCGGACAAATCAAACCTTACAATTTGAATGAGATCTTCTTGACTGACATCTTATTGGCTTTCATTTTTTAAAATTTAAATTGAATGATTTTACTCAATTAATTAAATTGGATATTTTATAAAAAATTAAAAATCATAAAATTCATAGCTAATTCTATTATTTTTATGGTTTTAATTACTTTTTGGCAAGGATTTAAGTGCCGTGGCACGGGATAGTGCCGGAAACTTGCCGGCACGGTACGGCACGGTGTGTGCCGAGCCGTGCCGATGCGTGCCAGTCAAAAAAATTCTTGTGTGCCGACACATAATAGCATGAAATATTTATTTTCTTTAGCAACAAAATATTTTAACTATTTATTATGTCTTTTTATCACATATTTTGAACTTTATTGAAAAAATTACTTACTAGTTTAAAGAATAGAGGGTTTTGAGCTGTGCCATCGACACGGGGTCTGTATTGTGCCGGTATTTTGTTGGCACGGTACGGCACGGTGGATACGGCCCGTGCTGACGGGCACTTAAAACCTTGCTTTTTGGCAAACACATCGATTCGGTTAATAGCTAACAAAGCAATTAAATGTTAAAACTAACAAATTAGAATAATTCAAAAAAAAAGAGAAAATATTAATAAAAAATATTAATGTTGAGGAGCATATTTCAAAATGACCTATAGTTCAAAGTTTTCATGGACAAAGAGAGAGACAGAGAAAGCAGCTTGTGCTTAACACCAAGGAATTAAGTGCCGTCGCCACGTACAAGTATTCACCGTGACGTACCGTGGCAACAAGATACCCAAGACAATACGATTCTGTGCCGATGGCACAGTTTAAAACCCTCTATTCTTTAAATTAGTAAGTAATTTTCTCAATAAAATTTAAAATGTGATAAAAAGACATAATAAATAGTTAGAATATTTTGTTGCTAAAGAAAATGAATATTTCATGCTATTATGTGTTGGCACACAAGAATTTTTTTGACCGACACGCATCGGCACCGCTCGGCACGCACCGTGCTGTACCGTGCCGACAAGTTTCCTGCCCAATCCCATGCCACGACACTTAATTCTTGCTTGCCACACGCAGAAAGGTAAGGGAGGGCGCGCTGTGCTTGCCACCTACCGCTCATGCTTGCTGCTGCTGTTGTTGCTTCTTCTCAGAAGATTGCGGGGGTGGGGGGGTGAGTAAGAGAGAGAGAGAGAGTCTGACAGAGAGGAAGCGAGGAGAGCGAGGGGGTGATCGGTAGAGATGAGAAAGATGAGGGTATTTTTTTTTTTCTTGGAAACTGTTAGCTCGAAGCCTTAGCGTAATATATGAAATTCGACTCATTATCCAACCCAGTAAGGCAAAAAACTGCATAATTTCGCATGCTTGGCTGTATTAAGAAAGTGTGGCTCGCCTGCATATCAGACCGCGTAAGGTATATGCTGTGCGGATTGGGCGCTGCACCACATATGCGATCACATAGCCCGCATATCAGACCGCATAAGGTACATGCATTCCATTGCACCACATGTGGCTGCATGAAGCACAGTTTGGAACATTGATTATTGGATATGTTAAAAATAATACTACACAATATGACATTATCAAATATCAAGGTAAAAACAGACTGATCTTACCTGCACTATGGACTATTTGATTTGGTTACCTAACTTTTCAAATTTTTGATTTTACTACCTGATTTTTCAATTTGTTTGATTTTAGTCAGTCAAGACTTTGAAATTTGAATATGTCGTCTATTTTTACAAGTTTGATTAGTATATTTCATGCAAATAAATTCATTAAGGTAAGTGATTGCCTTAAATTTGAAGTCAAAGTGCTGTTGCCTGACTCAAATCAAACAAATTGAGAGGTCTGGGAGTAAAGGCCAAATTTTGAAAAGGTTGGGTAGCCGATTCAAAATGGTCTATAGTTCATGTTAGTTTTGTACATTTTTACCAAATATTAATAACCAAGCAGTTAAAATAAGAAGCATTTAAAATATTAATAACCAGTAATTATATTACTATGAAGATAGTTACATTTATATGCGTAATTGGTAAACAAATTTATATGAATATAGTTATATGTGTACATGTATACTCATCAATTCTACATCAATTACTGCACTTCGAACCCATGTAAAGAAAAAAAAGAAAGAACTGCTGCATATGTGGCCGCATATTTTGTTGCCTGTCGCATGTGCGGCCACATAGTGGTTTGACCGCATATTGCGTTGCATATTACGTATGCGGAGCGGTTGATGACCCGAACCCGCATATGCGGCTGCATAAACCGCTTTTTGGAACACTGATATCTAGAATGAAGGCTTAGAGTAATTTGTGGTTTTGAGCATTTTTGTTGTGTCAATTTCCATTTCTGGAATGATTTGTTTTTCACTTTACCATGATAATTTAGTTTCGAAACTTTTTTTTTTTCTCCTGTTGCATGTAATTTGTTTATTGAGCTTATATGAGTATTTTAAATTTCCTGAGAATTTTGTTGATGTGGGCCTTGTTCCTTGGGCTTGCACCAAGGCTCTAGGAGCCCTTCCACTATTTAAATCTATATCATAGACATATGCCGTTCAAATTTTGTATTTTATATCCTTGAAAAATAGCCCATATTTGTTCAAATACCTCTCCGCTATACCTTTCCTTAACAGAATGTCTAAACTTTCAACATTATATTGTAAAATGAGCATTATAGCTTTATTGTTATTGTTACTTTTGTTTATACCATCTAAATATTCATAGATAGCTTGGTACCAAAATCTCTATGTTGTGTCAATTTGCATTGCTGGAATGATTTGTTTATCACTTTATGATAATTTAGTTCTGAAACTTTTTTTTTTGCGCCTATTGCATGTGATTTATTTATTGATCTTAATATGAGTATTCTAAATTTCCTGAGAATTTCTTGATGTGGGCCTAATTCCTTTGGTATGCACCTAGGCTGTAGGAGCCCTCGCACTGTTTGGATCTATCATATATACATATCGTTCAAATTTTGCAGTTATAACCTTACAAAATAGCCCATATTTGTTCAAATGCTGCTCCCCTTTATCTTAACAGAATGTCTAAATTTTCAAATTAAACTGTAAAATGACCATTATTGCTTTATACATTTTTTTAATGTTATCTACCATCGAAAAATTGGTAGATGACATATTACCAAAATCTCTATGATGTGTCAATTTTTATTTCTGGAATGATTTGTTTGTCACCTTACTGTGATAATTTAGTTTTAAAACTATTTTTGTTTTTTCGCCTGTTGCATGTGATTTGTTTATTGAGTTTATATGAGTATTCTAAATTTCCTGAGACTTTTTGTAGATGTGGGCCTTATCCCTTGGGCATGCACCTTGGCTCTAGGAGCCCTTGCACTGTTTAGATCTATCATGTGGGCATATGTCGTTCAAATTTTGCATTTCTGTCATTGCAAAATAGCCCATATTTGTTCAAATGCCTCTCTGTTTTTTTCCTTAACAGAATGTCTAAAATTTCAACATTAAACTGTAAAATGACCATTATAGCTTTATTATTATTATTATTATTATTATTATTATTATTATTATTATTTATGTTCTATTATCTATCATCCAAATATTGGTAGAGGCCTTAGGACCAAAATCTTTTATGAAGCCATCTTAGTTGATTTGTTTCCCCAGTTAAATGTTGATGGGGTTGACCTTGGCAAGTGCTGCAAGCAAAGTTTGGAGGGGTGTATTATCGACTACACTATCTTTTGGAGTTCTTTTATCCAAATGGCACTTTGTAGGGCATACATGGAAATGCATATATTTTGAAGGCTATGTAGGCAAAGGCCTCTCTCTATGATGAGGGAGATGGATTATTGAGATTCTCAGATATTGAATCAGAAAGATGAACTTCAAGATTGCTAACTTTAATATCGAAAGTATTATTCCCTCTAAATAATTTTGGAATGGTGCCTTGTTCTTATATTTTGCAACTATATGGATAATGATCTGTTATCAGATTCTTCTTAGTATTATAAGCAAGGATTTAAGTGCCGTGGCACGGGGTCGTGCCGGAAACTCGTCGGCATGGTACGGCATGGTGCATGCCGAGCCGTGCCGATGCGTACCGGTCAAAAAAATTCTTGTGTGCCGACACATAATAGTATGAAATATTTATTTTCTTTAACAACAAAATATTCTAACTATTTATTATGTTTTTTTATTATATCTTTTGAACTTTATTGAAGAAATTACTTACTAATTTAAAGAATAGAGAGTTTTAAACTGTGCCATCGGCACGGGATCTGTATCGTGCCGGTATCTTGTTGGCACGGTACGGCACGGTAGATACGGCCCGTGCCGACGGGCACTTAAAACCTTGATTATAAGAAATGAAGAATTAATGAAAGAAATAAAGAAAGGTGTATCAAAGATGCATATATGAGATAAAATCTTGGGAGAGCTTAGCTGGTAATTCTGAGTCTGAAATAACTTTTTGTTCATTTGCAACATTCATATTCAAGTCGTTGAAACTAGAAGTGTATGTGTTAGCTAGAATTGAATTAGATTGAGTTGGTTTCTATGTATTTTATCATGGTTAGACGCACCTTTCCGCTTTTAAAAACATAACTCTCCTATTACATAGCTAATTAACAGGTAAAGAGAGAAGGATAAGACTTTTAAAACATGTAACAGAATGTACTGATTCCTGGAACTTGGACTACCTTGATTTTCAAGTATTTTCTGTTGAAGTAAGTTCTTTTTTGCAAGAATGATGCAAAGATCTGGATTGAATTACTGTAATTGATCTCATGTAAGTGCAATACTATATTGCATGAATGTAATGAGGCATGCTTGCTTTGTTTGCATACATTTCTGAAAGGTTAGATTAGAGTTTGCAACCCTGCTGTACCTTGGATGTCAAATCAATGAAATTATCAACTTTCTCTCATGTTAATGTATCTTTAGAAATCATGCCATCATCAAGTGGCACTTGCACAACAAAGTTTTGCTGAGTTTCTGTGTTTACAGGCTATAATATCGATAGCAATCGAAGATGGTAATTATTTACAAGAAGCATGGGAGCATGTGTTAACATGTCTTTCACGATTTGAGCATTTGCACCTGCTGGGTGAGGGTGCTCCCCTGATGCTTCATTCTTTACTGTAACTCTTACTGAATCAGAAGAAAAACTGCCGAAGGTACCCACGATTCCTTCCTTGAAGAGAAAAGGCAATGCGCTTCAACATCCGGCAGTAATGGCTGTTGTTCGTGGGGGTTCTTATGATAGTGCATCAATTGGAAACAATGCCTCAGCGCTGGTTACTCCAGAGCAGATTAATAGTTTCATATCAAACTTGAATTTATTAGACCAGATCGGGAATTTTGAGCTAAATCATATTTTTGCTCATAGCCAGAGATTAAATGGTGATGCAATAGTTGCTTTTGTAAAAGCTTTATGCAAGGTCTCCATGGCGGAACTGCAGTCTCCAACAGATCCTCGCATTTTCAGCCTCACAAAAATTGTAGAAATTGCGTAAGGATCATTTTGAAACCTATTTTCTGATTTTAGAAATTTCATATCTGGAATCAAACAAGATTTGAAGTTCTGAAATTTTGTTTTGGTCTCACTCCAACCTTTTGTCTTTTGCAGGCATTACAATATGAGTCGTATACGATTGGTGTGGTCACGTATCTGGAGCGTTTTATCTGACTTTTTGTCTCTGTTGGGTTATCGGAGAACCTTTCAGTTGCAATATTTGTGATGGATTCCTTAAGGCAGTTGGCCATGAAATTTTTGGAGCGAGAGGAACTGGCAAATTATAATTTTCAGAATGAATTTTTAAGACCTTTTGCGGTAGTTATGCAGAAAAGTAGTTCTTCAGAAATTAGGGAGCTAATAGTCCGATGTGTCTCCCAAATGGTTTTGAGTCGGGTTAATAACGTTAAATCTGGTTGGAAAAGCGTTTTCATGGTATGTGTTATCTCTTCGTGGACCATACTTATTATTCAAATTGCTTCTTCACCATTCTTTACATTGTAATGGTGAATGTAAGCTCCTTGGGTTAATTACTTATGAATAACAGTTTAAAATATTCTCTTGACATTTTAGGTTTTTACAACTGCTGCTGCTGATGATCGAAAAAATATTGTCCTATTGGCTTTTGAGACCATGGAGAAAATCGTTCGAGATTACTTCCCTTACATAACCGAGACGGAGACCACAACATTTACTGATTGTGTCAAATGTCTTATCACATTTACAAATAGCAAATTCAACAGTGATGCCAGCCTTAATGCTATTGCGTTCCTTCGATTCTGTGCTGTTAAACTTGCAGAGGAAGGATTTCAAGTCAAGGATACAGAGTACCAGTCAAATGCAGATGCTTCGAGGGAAATGCAGTCAACAGCAAGGATGATCATACTTTCTTTTGGGTTCCCTTGCTTTCTGGTACTACTATGTTTTTAAACTCAGATAATTGATGCATTTCATTAATGTAATTGTTTGAATGTATTCTGTATTGCAATGTGTCTTGTTTACCTGTGAATTCCCAGGTTTATCAAAACTGACATCTGATCCAAGACCAACCATTAGAAAAGGTGCCCTAGAAGTACTCTTTGACATCTTGAAGGACCACGGACACCTCTTCTCAAGCACGTTCTGGATCACCATTTTTGATTCTGTTATTTATCCAATATTTGGCACTAAAGAAGGACGAATACCAACTAGCCCGGTCTCAGCAACAACCACCGAACAACCTGATGAAGACTCTTGGAACTATGAAATCGATTCTGTAGCTGCAAAATGTTTGGTCAACTTATATGTTACCTTTTTTGACATTGTGCGCCCACAACTAGGAAATGTTGTTTCTATACTCACAACTTTTATGAGAAGTCCTAATCAACAATCTGCTAGTACAGGTGTAGCATCATTATTGCATTTGACAGAAAATATTGGGAGCCAGTTGTCAGAGTCAGAGTGGAAGGGAGTCTTATTGCGCTTCAAAGAAGCAGCTTTTCTGACTTCATCTGTATTCCCTAGAATTGTTAGGATCATGCAAGATGTTGAAATTCCAGATAAAACTGAATCTTTATCTGATGCTGAGCAGTATTCAGATCATGAATTTGCAACTGACGATGAAGAGGAGGCTAATATGGAGACTGCATCTTATGCTATTGTTAGATTGAAGAGTCATATAGCTCTCCAGCTCCTAATTGTACAGGTATGTTTAACTTATCCCTTGCTGCATTAGTTTGGTCTCTCGAAGCTTCTATAGAACATTGAAGACTTGATGTCTTAATGTCATTTGCTAACACTTTTTAGCAATTTGGTTGTAGTAAGAATGGCAATGCTGTTTGGCCTTGATGATATATCATCATGACAATGCAACTGATTACATATTGGTCCTATAGTGTACTGTTTATCTCTTTTGTTAGATATTGTAAAGGGAATGCTTTATGGCCATTTCTGCCACATTTTGTAATGAATCTGGTGAAGCCTTCTTATCCTAGTTTGATGTGGTAGATTCGATTGCTTATGTAGCGAACAACTTGTTCTAGATTTTACTCCGTTTTTGGGCCTGAAACATGTATCTATCTGGATTTCAATCAGCTGGCAAGTCAGGTCTACATTGAGTCAAGTTGGGTCAGTTTCCCATTTTGGGAATCTTGGTCAGTATTTTGTTTTTCCTTTTTCTCTTACCAAATTGGTTTTCTCAACTTGAAATCTTATCGGAGGAGGATTCCTATGGATATATTTGATCAATAAGAGTCTTATTGCCCATTATTCCTAAGTAGGTAATATCCACTGGGATGTTTCCTACATCCGGGAGAAGTTACAATAACCAATAAAAAGTCTTCCCATTGTATTTATCCGCATAATTCTAAGTGTCATGGTTTAGCGAATGAGAAATTCATCTTGAAGTCCTCTGCCTTGTGCCATCTTTAATTTTCAAATTTTTCTCTCTATATTTCTGTTTAATAAATTCTCCTTTCCAGTTTTTTCCCCATTCATTTGGATTTCAAATTTACTATATTTATTTCTACAGACCATCGCTAAACTGTACAAGGTCCACTGGAGATCATTCTCATCTGTCCACATGAGCCTTCTATTGGAGATGATATCATCTATCGCAGCACATGCAAGCGAAGTGAGTTCCGAGCGCTCTCCACGCCAAGTTCCACAAAGCATGCTCTCTCTTAGAGATCTCGGAGCCGCCGTTTTTCCACTTTGAGAACGAGTCTTACGAAACTACCTCATGCTCCTGCAGTCACTGCTCCATGACAACCCCTCTCTCGCCGAGGAGATGAATGTAGAATCCCAAGTAGTAATGACATGTGAGAAGATATTAAAGATATACTTAACATGTGCGGGATATGAACTGTCTGATCAAAATCGAAAAGATGGACCGACCTTGCACTGGATACTTCCTCTGGGATCAGCCAAGAAGGAAGAATTGGCTGCCAGGGCTTCATTGGTTGTTTTGGTTATGCGGTTAATAAGCAGTTTGGAGAGAGATTCATTCAAAAGAAATTTGCCCTGCTTTTTCCCTTTGCTGGTTAATCTTATTCGCTGTGAACATAGCTCCGGAGAAGTGCAGCGTGTACTCTATGACATCTTTCAGTCATCAATAGGGCCAATTATTCTGACTTAGATAAGCAATATATATATATATATATATATATATATATATATATATATATATATATATATATATATATATAGCACATACATTATTTTTTTGGTGTATTTATATTGAGAAAAAGAAGTTATTTTGCTGTTTTAGATTTGGATTTATGTGAAGGTGTCTTGCACTAGCATCAAAGTTTGGACACTGCAGGTATATGCCCCGACAGGTCGCTTCACCACCATCCACCTAACCAACAACTTTCTTTCTCTCATATTGATTTCAAGTTTTGTTAGAATGTTATCACCCTTGTAGGAAATATAACTTGTATTAAGTTCGGTTGCTGCTGTTTGCTCGTTATGTCCTATTGCTGCTGTTCTCCACCACCACCACCACCACCACCACCATCACCCATCAACGAAATATTTCTGCCAAGTACAGCCGAGATTTAGACTGGTTTCGTTCATTCACTTATTATTCAAGTACGTTTGCCATTTTATGTAAGTATATATTGAGGGGTGGACTGGCGATTCCCTGCTTTCTCATAAATGTTGTGAGAGTTGATGCTGTCTTTTATTTGCCATTTCTGGTGGAATTTATGTACAAACCAAAGTGGTGGATTAGGCATATAAGAATAAAGAGGCCAAGTACGTAGATAACAATGTTGGCTATGAACTATATAACAGACAGAAATAATGATGAAACTCTCACTAGACAAGCAAGGTGACAAGAAATACATAACATGGAGTGTTTGATCAAAACATGAAGTATTTAAAACACAAGCAATGTGACATCTAGGACCATTCTCTCCCTTCGGTAAAAGGCATGGGCTGCGTCCAAAGACGTGGACGCCAGCCTAGACCTCTCCTTACATTCCAATCAGAGTCCCTGCGATAATCCAATGACTATCAATGCTCTCCCTCGCTGATCAAATCCTTTAGTCTGATCCTTTCATCCGCATTCACTTATTGCCTACATTGGTATATACTTATATTAGATTAGCCTATTTAGATTTGAAAGTTATTCATGTCAAATTGTCGACACCATAAAGGAGTGATAATTGCACTTATCGGCGGCTTGTATTACAGTTTAACAGGCATATATTTTCTAAGAGGGCTAGGTTCTACATGTGCGCCACAAGGATGCAACACCTACATCATTCTGCTACCAGCCCAAAAACCGAGAAACCCGATCGAAAAGGTTAGCTATCACAAACCCAGCAAATACCTACAGCACAACAAAGATATCGACCATGAATGAGCAATACTAGGAAAGTGGAAATAAAAAATAAACTGGGAGTTTAATAAAAATGTCGATGCCACTTGCTTAAATATATAGTACAAGTGAATTCATAGG
This sequence comes from Aechmea fasciata, assembly GCA_025177825.1. Lineage (NCBI taxonomy): Eukaryota > Viridiplantae > Streptophyta > Magnoliopsida > Poales > Bromeliaceae > Aechmea > Aechmea fasciata. Next base: position 1,514,014 of record CM045935.1, read on the forward strand.
AAAAGAGATGGTAGAAATTTTTTGTCATTACCTGTATGATGGACAGTCAATGATTTTGAAAGTTGAGGTTTTCTAGCTTTGCTGATAGTTTAAAGACAGTTATTAGTAGAGTAAGAGTTGATGTTCTCCCACTTCAACTTCTTGTCTCAAGTGAACTCAAATTTACAACAAACCAAAAGGCATAAATATTGGGATATTTATCCGCGAAAATCACTTCATCTTTTTTCACTTTCAGTGAATTAAAAAAACAAAGCTCCCGCAAACTAATTAAGAAATGTGACAACAATGCCAGATGTCTTTAGTAATCCAATTACGTACGGAGCATTAAATGACTCTCCAGCAGGTCATGAAGAATATCTTCAGTCTGTCATCACTCAGTTGTGGACTTGTCCATCTTTCTCAAATTGCAGGTTTCGTCTATGCCCATAATTTTTGAGTCCATAATTAATTAACAAGATATCACCATCTGCAGGTTTCAACATTCCAATGCCAACCATACTTTATAGCACTTGTCATTTAGTCGAGTTTTCCTAAATTGCAAGTTGCAGTGTACAGGACTTAAAACCATAAGAGGATTCACGAATGATTCTGAATTATTCCTGTATTAATGTATAAATGAATAGTCTTCTAAGTTCCGTATCTTTTCAAAGCATTGAAAAATTCATGTTTTCAACAGAACATACAAAATATGTTTTTACTTCTAGTGGTGTGCATGTGTAAATATAAGCATACTCAAAATGTATTCAGATACTCAAAGGATCCATTTGATCAATATAGGAGGAGTATAGCTAGCACAGTGCAACTATCCTGAATTCAATTATTAATTTTTTCTCTGTTTTTGCTCACAAGAAGCATAAAGCTAATAGAAACTTAGCTTTCAGAACTGCATATCAGAGACAACTTTTAAGTGACACCCTTATCCATTTCCTGTAATTACTTTAAATGTGATGCTGTCAAAATTTAGTGAATGGAGAGACTCCAATATTTTTTCCACATGTATAATCATATAGACATTACACTGAAATCTTTAGGACTTACAAGACATGTTTCACTGGTGTAGCCGATGATTGGAGGTTTCGTGGATGATGATTCAGATTCCAGATCACAAGAGTTAACACTTGGAAGTCTTGGCTTATGTGTTATATTAGAACACGCTTGAATGTTATTACAGGCATTCTCACTATTATGTAATAACACAACCATTCAAGGGGCGGGGCAGGGTCTATTTGACAACAGTTATGTTCGAAAAATTACTAACCTGTAATTGCTTGAACTGAAAATGTATTGAGTATGATATGAAGAATCAATCTTCTAAAATAAGTCTAAGAAAGCTAACATCCATCATAACGAAATAAGTCTAAGAATTGTGTAAATATGCTTGAAACCATGAAGGTAATATAACAAAAGAATAAGATAAGGAATACATTGTGGAATGAATTTGTCAAATGCTAGTGCAAACATATAAATGAATTTGGAATGAAATCTATATATCACGGTAAACAAGTGAATTGCACAAGAGCAAACATATAAATGTAACGTGAGATAGAAGTGAATTGCACAAGAGCACTTCTTGCACAAGAGCAAACAAGTGAATTGCATTCAAACAAATTAAGGTTATTAAACATATAAATGTAATCTAGGCACTTCTGGCACAAGAGCAAACAAGTGAATTGCATATCAAAAGATAATTGTTAACGCACCTAATGATTTTGAGTAGGAGGGGATGATGTGGTCGGCGCTCCATATAACTCAACAATTAGCTTTAATTGTTCATGAAATTCAATTTTAAAGTGGGTCTTAATGTCTTCAATTTCTTTTTTAAACCTCTCCTCTCTCTCATCTTTACTGAAGCGTGCCTTAATCTCTTCAATTTCCTTTTTAAACCTCTCCTCTATCTCATCTTTCTCCCTTTGTAGGCGTGCTTCTCGCTCTTCATTCCCCTCTCTTGATTGCTTCATCTCATTCTTCAATTCTTCTATTTGTCTCTCAATAGCCTCTTCTGATGCTTTAGCTTTCAAATTCTTACTACTTAGTGGCTTAGGTCCACATCCTAAACCACGAAGATATCCCGAGCGTGCACCAAAAGCCTTTGTTAAATGTTCTTCCGTTGATAATGGAGGATCACCTAACTCCTCTTGTGAACTTCTTACCTCCTCAAATTTTTTCTGCATTCAATAAGATACAAAAGTAATATGAAACATATTTGTATTTAGAAGAAAAATGTTCATCCTTACAAGTCTAAGCATATAAAAAAAAAAAAAAACTAAAACTGAATCTCTTTTTAAGATTTCACAAGTCTAATACATGTATATATAGAAAATGTAGTAAAGTTGTGCTACAAAAGATTGTTGCTATTGTAATATACCTAATTTTAATTTAAAAGTGAATATAAATAAAAATAGTATGGGATACTATTTTTATTGAATTTAGAGAAGTAAAGCATAAGTCGGAAATGACCTGTGCCGAAATCGGAATGAAAACAGAAGATTTAGAATTTTCTGTGTCAAATCGAGCAGATAAATTAGCAGAAAATGCAGTGTCAGAAAATTATGAAAACTGGAGGATATGTCAGAATTATTTTTATGAGGCTAGATTTAAAGTTTCATGCCATTCTGACACCCGGAAGATGAGAAATAAAATCCGAATGCTATCTGATAGCGATTACGGTTCGGTAGAGCTTTCGGTGACCAAATGGGGTCGAAACTGAAATATTAAAATTTCTTTCTTTAAGTTAAGTAAAACCAAACATAGCTGTCAAATTTGAGCTCAAACGGATGTTCAGAAGGGCAGGCGAAAATATCTAAGCTTCGGCTGAAAGAATAGTGTGAATAGGGTTTTGGGTGGCTTATTAAAGAAGCAGCTGCTTCTTCTCCTCCCCAAACCGAGCACAACACACAACACACAACACACACACACACACACACGCGCATGCATACATGGAGGGAGAGAGAAACCTCCCTTTCTCTCTCTAGATTTCTCCCAAGATTGAGGGATTTGATGGAGATCGAAGCTTGGAAGTGAATCGTCGTCTTCTTCTTCGCTTTCTCCTTGATTTGAAGCACATTTTGAAGTGAGCTTCTTGAACCCTCTCATGGTAAATCTCTAGAGCTTTAATTATATGCTCTAAGAATGGATTTAGATGTGTTCTAGCATGCTAGCTAGAGGTTTATTGCTTGAATCCAAAGCTCTAATGGTGGATTTTCACCTAGTAGCAAACCTAGGGTTAGAAATGCTAGTTTTGTAAGTACAAGGGTTTGATCTAATTTGACCCACCGTAAACCTAATTGCTAGGTAACCGAACGCATTGGCGAAGTCGGTTCGGCGATTCGTCAAGCCGTTGTGAAGATATTGAAGAAACGGAGGATTTAGCTTCGTTTCCGCCTAGAGGCCTTAGGCGATGTCGTAAAATCGTGGAAACGGAATCGTAAGCTCGTGACAACAAACCGAAGACCTTTAATTTTCAGATCGCGAATCGGAGGTCGTTCGGTGGTCGCCCGTGAAATTGGGTCGAGCCGTGCGGCGTGCGCCGCGGGAGGCCAATTGCAAGTGACGACGAGCAATTGGAACGCTATACAAGGTGGGGGGTGCTATCCAAAACCGTTGAATTTCCTTCTATGTCTATGTTGCCTTTTCTTGAGCATATTGGTATTGTTGCATTCATGCATATAGGGTAGTGTGGCTAATGATTATTGGTTGAGGTTCAATTGTATGTAAGAATATATGAATTGACATAAGTCCATGTGAACCATGTGAATACTGTATGAAAGAACCCTATATGTGTGTGAATGTATGAAAGAGACTATGACAATAGTAAATAAAGGTGACATTGACATTAGCGGACATGAATTATGTGGTATGCTAGATAAGGTAAAACCTTAAGAGCATTGTGAGATGTTGGATTCATAATGTTAGTAAACATTATATGCATTGAGAAATGTTGAACTATAACATTAGTGGACAATGTGGCAAATGTGGCCCCGGACATTGTGGTATGTGATGCTAATGACATTATGATTAGTGATATTATGACAATTTATGCTAGATGAGGCAAAGACCTTAGAGCATTGCGGCAAGTATGGCCTAGAGAATGGCATTATGACCATTGTGGCATCAGGACCATTGAGATTCAGATATAGTGATATGCATGATTAGGTAAGAAACCTATCATTGGCATCAAGGCACAGAGACTTGATTGGTATTAAAAAGTGATTAGTTAAACAAAGTTTAACCATAGTGGCATTAGTGACCAAATTGGCACTAAGAACAAAAATGATCGAACAAAGCTTTAGCTTTGAGACATCAAGACAGTTTGGCTACCTCCCCAAAATTGAGGATGGGATCATACTCACATGTATTGGTTCCGGCTTGAGGGCGGTAGCTCCCCCTCAAGCGGTGTACTCCGGAGTGTAGACACCACGGGGCAGTACCCCGGCGAAGATCCCTCGGGTGGTTGTGCGTATGCCTCCCCCGGTAGACGGGGATGTATGGACTGTGAGTTTGGAGTGAACTTGTTGAACCCCGAGATGATTGGGTAAAGGCCAAAAGAACAAGAAAAAAAAAGAGAACAAGAAAAAGAATAAGAACAAGAACAAGAACATGCATGCATAATTATCATGTATCGATTATCTATCTATCTGTTGATTCAGTTTCTTTACAGGCATTGTATTAGTATTGCATTAGTTGGTTTGATAACTATCTACCTTTCATTTACATATGCCTGAATAGACCTAGTGGGCAAGTCAGCGAGGTTGGCGGCCGAACCCACTGGGAACTTCGTTGTAGTTCTCATCCCACTAACCATGCAGGTTCTAGCGCGAGCGGGGTGATCGTGGTTCGTGGCATGGTTATCGTGCTCTAGGTAGTGTTCTACCATTGTTTATAGAGGCACCCTTTGCATGTTTCATCTATTATGTTGATGAATGGATATTTAATAAAATCATGTGAGAGATGAAAATGTATTAAGTTCATTTGAGAGATGAAATTGTAAAATGTGATGAATGAATGTAAAGAAATTGTATGAACTTTGTATTTGATTGAAAGTGATCAAGATACAATGTATGAATGTAATAGTTAGATTACTTTCACTTGTGTTGGTTGTTGCTTGCCCTCGTGCCAGCCATGTATATCGAAATGTAATCCTGGAAATTGTTTATTTCTTTATACATGTACTCGTTGTTGTTGAGCCTTCCTGTTGGCGTGCCCGAACCGACCAAATTGGCGGTCCCGGGGCGTGACAGCTATACCATAGCATCTTGAGCCTTATCAGAACACCAAGTATTATCAGTTCTTCGTTGATGTGTAGCCTTCCAGTATTCAAGTAAATCAGGATCAACCTTCGTATATGGATCCCTCTATCAATTTAAAAATAAAACATTGATGTCATAAAATTAATATAATATAAAAAGATATCCATAAATTGAATTAATTGACAAAATCACCATATCATATAGGACACTAGCAAATGATTTCCTTCCACAGATTGAGCTGGTTGATTGTTTTGCTCGATTTGCTTTATTTCGCGCCGACATTCTCTACAAAAAATTAAGTAGGTTCATATTTGCATGTAAAAATAATTGTTGCAAGCTAATAACATGTATAATAAATTAATAACCTTAAATGGTTCAGAACCAAAGTATTCAACTAAAGATGCCCAATCTGATTCTGCAATATCATTTGGACAATTTTTAAGCCTTTCTTCATCTGTCAAAAATTGATTGTAATATAGATGCTTGCGATGTCTCCAATCTCTATACATATGATTGAGATTATACATCACTTCATCTCTAAAAGCAGCAATCCCATCATATTTTTCCTAAGAAACAGTAAATACATACAACTAATCAAATCATTCATATAATATGATTATACGAGCCAACAAGAAGTCTATTTAATGGTTAAAAAAAAATTAAAATGACTATCATACCATTAAATCATCGAACATCTTATCCTTATAATGCATAGGTACTTCACCCCATTTGTTAATATTAAGTGGTGCATGCTGTTGCAACACGACTCCCATTTCTGTAATAAATTCTGTTAGTTGAAAACCGACCACAACTCGACCCAAACGTTCAGAAATTTCCACTTTGCCTTTGTTGTCCTCTTTTCTTTTTTTCGCATTTAGATATGTAGTAGGTCCCCTTCCTTTCTTCTTGGCTGCAACATAATGTAGAGCAAGGTGAATAGAAGATAATGAACAGTGATGTGCTTATGTAGTTTGTGCTAAATAAAAATATTGTTATTTTTTTACAGATTTAAACATGATAGATCTCTATTGCATATGCTAATTATATACCAATATTTAATTATATACCAATGGAATGTCATCTTTTCTCTGTTTCCTTTCTGCTTGACTCAATGACCTTAAATGGTTCTATATATTTTCTAAATTCTTGATGCCATTATTTTTCACTTTGCAAGACCAAATTTAGGCAAACCAAATTCAAGAGCTAAACAGCAAGGTTCCTAGGCATATTTAACAACCATTCCTTACTTTATATCTATTGTCACACATCTCGACAGCTTAATTTGTTACTAGTTCTATTGCAGGAAAGCCTTATTCATCAAGAAAAGATGGAACTATATAAGGAAGTAAACATCATGTATTAAGAAAACATGGAATTACACAGGAATATATTGAATTACATTGACAACAAATAGCAAAATACAAGAAAGAAATTCACAAACAGAATAATTTTTTTGTGAGAATCAGCAAACATATAGTAAGTTTCGCTTGTTGTGTCTCTTCCTATTGTTGTAATTGATTTGTGATGACCAATGTAGGTATTTATTATTGTAACAAGAATCAATGAATTTTTTTTGTCCTATTGAACAAATAAAGTAAGGAGCTTGTTTGTGGCTGGTTTAACATGATATGTAGTTACCTTATCTACTGTGAAGCTCTGTTAGATTAATTAGTTTATTGTACAAAATAACTTTAGACAACCATACAAACATCAAGGAAACAACCAACTTAACAAAGACAAATGCTATGCATGTGCTTGGCCTAGTTCTAAATGTGCTACTTGGTATCTTACACCAACACAAAGCAGCGAAAACAATAAAGAAGTAGATAAGAGGAAAGTTGATGATCAAATGGAAAGGCAAATAAAAGCAAAGGTAAGGAAGTATTAAATTGATAATAAAACTTAAATCTTTAACAAAACCTGTAGTGTTAGTGTCCGGATTAGCAATAGTTGGAGATGACGGCCGATCATTTATAGTTGAAGGAACATGAGTGGATGCATGTGGATCTTCATTGAGAGGTGGAGTAGGATCTGATTTTTGGGATTGTGATCTAAGCCATGGTTTTTCAGATCGACACCCCACAATTCTTCGTGATGAAGTCGAGGCTCTATTAGACTTTTGAACTTGTGCTATGGACTTCTTGCTTTCTCCCACCATTGCCTATCAACAATAGATAATTAATTATTTACATAAACAAATATTATGAATTCAAAGCAAGCAAATCAAGTTTTAGCAACAAATACACATAAAAATATAAGAGACAAACAATTAATAAATTATTACCTAAGAGCAAGGTGGCTCAAGTTTTATTCACAAAGGAATCATTGTCATCATCATTTTAGTTTAAGAGGTCCTCTTCGTTTGTTTCTACATTGATATTGAGCTCACTTACATCAAATACAATCTCTTCTACATTAGCTCTAGCCAACTCAACATTACATAAATCATCGTGATCTTTATCACCATCAATTATATAGGAATCACCTATGTTCTCATTTTCTTGAATTGGTGTTGATGTTGACTCTTCTTGATCATTTGCACTTTTTTCTATTGTAGGCACATCATAAAGGTCTCGAGGTTGTGTCTTGACAACAACTAACCATTTAGGATCTCTTATGTCTTTGGCATAATATAATTGTTGAGCTTGTGATGCCAAAATATATGGATCAGTTGTTGTCTGCCACCACGAATGACGTACCTCGCACGGTGAAATTTATCTTGTATTTCCCGTGGGGTAGTATTCATGATTCAGATTAACATTTATGTATATATGGTTATCAGGTATTGCGGATCCATGGCTTCCAATAAACGCAAGCGTCTATTGTTAATTACCCCTATAGAATGTTAGGGTACCCTCGATTAAGAGACCAAATATAAGTGCTGATATTAAAAGAGACAAAACGGACAAATAAAATTTTATTAATATGATTTGCCGTTTACATGGCTTAAGCAGGGGCATACCCCCACTGTACATTTATAAAAGTAGGATAGTCAGTTTAGCGACTTGATGGTCGATAGGGATCAAATTACTCAGTTTAACGACATGACGGTCAAAAGGAGTTTGGGTTGCTCAGTTTAATGACATGGCGGTCGGATTTGAATTTTGATGCTCAGTTTAATGACATGACGGTCGGGTTTGATTTTGGTGCTCAGTTTAATGACATGGTGGTCGGGTTTGATTTTGGTGCTCAGTTTAATGACATGGTGGTCGGGTTTGATTTTGGTGCTCAGTTTAATGACATGGCGGTCGGGTTTGATTTTGTTGCTCAGTTTAGTGACATGGCGGTCGGGTTTGATTTTAGTTTTGAGTTTAGTTTAACGACGTTTCGGTCGTTTGGCTGAGATGTTTATGAAAATTGGATTTAGGTTTAGTTTAACGATGTTTCGGTCGATAGTGAAATTTGGGTTTAGTTTAACGACATTTCGGTCGGAAGTGGAATTTGGGTTTAGTTTAACGACGTTTCGGTCGGTAGTGAAATTTGGGTTTAGTTTAACGACGTTTCGGTCGGAAGTGAAATTTGGGTTTAGTTTAAAGACATTACGGTCATTGGATTTGGGTTTAGTTTAAAGACGTTTCGGTCATTTGAATTTGGGTTTAGTTTAAAGACGTTTCGGTCATTTGAATATAGGTTTAGTTTAACGACGTTTCGGTTGGAGGTTCTGGACTTGGGTTTAGTTTAACGACGTTTCGGTCGACTGAGGGATTTGGCTTTAGTTTAGCGACGTTTCGGTCGGGTTAGATTTGGATTTAGTTTAACGACATTCCGGTCGGAATTGGGTTTAGTTTAACGACGTTTCGGTCGGGTTTGATTTAGGTTACAAGGTTTAGGGTATTGGGTATGTGAGATTTGGTTCATGAACTTGGTTTGGTTCATGAATTTAGGTTCATAGGTTTATGGTTCATGAACTTAGGATCATAGGTTTATGGTTCATGAACTTGGGTTCATAGGTTGTAGACTCGGTGTATGGATTGGTCCATAGTTTGTGGACTCGGTGTATGGATTGGTCCATAATTTGTGGACTCGGTGTATGGATTGGTCCATAGTTTTGGTTCATGGTTCATGGACCTGGTGTACGGGTTTATGGTTCATAGTTCATGGACCGGGTGTACAGGTTTATGGTTCATGGTTCATGGACCGGGTGTACAGGTTTATGGTTCATGATTCATGGACCTGGTGTACAGGTTTACGGTTCGTGGTTCATGGACCTGGTGTACGGGTTTATGGTTCATAGTTCATGGACCGGGTGTACAGGTTTATGGTTCAATGGGTTTAATTTCAAAGTGGGCTTTGGGCTTGGGCCTCTTTGGGTAAATGGATATTGGGTTAAATGGATTTTGGGTTAAATGGGTTTTGGATTCATGAATGGGTTATTGGATATATGGGTTATTGGGTTAAATGGGTATAGGTTAATGATATGTGGGTATTGGTTTATGGGTTTAATATGGATAGGCTTAAAGTAAATGGGTTTGATATGGGTTATGGGTTTATGGGTTGATGTTAATGGGTATAGTATGGGTTAATGATATGGGTTATGGGGTTTATGAAATGGGTTAAATGAGTTTATAGGTTTATGGATTGATGTTAATGAGTATAGTATGGGTTAATGATATGGGTTATGGGGTTTATGAAATGGGTTAAATGAGTTTATAGGTTTATGGGTTGATGTTAATGGGTATAGTATTGGTTAATGATATGGGTTATGGGGTTTATGAAATGGGTTAAATGGGTATTGGAATCCGAAAGTGAGTTCGGGTCTAATTCAAGCCCTTGTGAGTTAATTTAAATGAGATTTTGAAATAATCGAAATTGAGAATTTTGAGTCGAAATTGAGAATTTTGATTCAAAACCAAGTGCATTCGATCTTATTCAATTTAACTTGCATCGAATGTAATGATACTTTAATTTGGTTTAATTTGACCGAGTCAAAAATTCAACATTCGATTTAAATGGATTATAGCCATCTCTCTCTCTTTGATTTGAGAATTCTCTCTCTTTTTGGTGATATTTTTGTAAAAAGCACCGTCAATGTTCATATCGGCATTCCGTCAAACATATGGCGGTTGAATTAGCACGTCGACGACGAAGCATTCCGTCGAATGATTGGTGAGTAAATGAGAGCATCGCTCTCTTTACGATTCGCCGCCGAGCAATTAGCGAGCGAACTTTGTTTGAGAGGAGAGCACCGCTCTCTCTCTCGGATCCGCCATCGAACACTTAGTGGGCGCGCTTTATTTGACTTCATTTGAGAGGAGAGCATCGCTCTCTCTCTCAATTTCGCCGTCGAGCGGTTGGTGGGCGGTCTTCGTCTCTATTGGAGCGAAGTTGAGGCGGGTGGCAAAGCACCACGCTCGGCCGTCGTCGGAGCGGCTCGATCGTCGTCGGATCGGAGCCGAGCGGGTGGCGAAGCACCACGCTCGGCCGTCGTCGGAGCGGCTCGGTCGTCGTCGGAGTGGAGCCGTGCGGGTGGCGGACGGTCTTCATTTGAGAGGAGAGCACCGCTCCTCTCTCGCATTCGTCGTCGAGCGCTTGGCGGGCGGTCTTCGTTTGAGAGGAGAGCAACGCTCTTTCTCTCGGATCCGCCGTCGAGCACTTGGCGGGCGGTCTTCGTCTCTATCGGAGCGAAGTTGAGGCGGGTGGCAAAGCACCACGCTCGGCCGTCGTCGGAGCGGCTCGGTCGTCGTCGGAGTGGAGCCGCACGGGTGGCGGAGCACCACGCTCGGCCATCGTCTGAGCGGCTCGGTCGTCGTCGGAGTGGAGCCGTGCGGGTGGCGGACGGTCTTCATTTGAGAGGAGAGCACCGCTCCTCTCTCGGATTCGTCGTCGAGCACTTGGCGGCGCTCGTCGGGACTTCGTGATGGTGACTGCCACCATGCTTCATTTTTTGTCGGAGCGGATCCGAGGCGGGTGGCGGAGTCGAGGCGCGGCCGGGGCGGGTGGCGAAGCACCACGCCCTATCGGAGCGAAGTTTCGTCGAAGTGGAGCCGTGCGGGTGGCGGAGCACCACGCTCGGCCATCGTCTGAGCGGCTCGGTCGTCGTCGGAGTGGAGCCGTGCGGGTGGCGGACGGTCTTCATTTGAGAGGAGAGCACCGCTCTCTCTCGTATTCGCCGTCGAGCACTTGGCGGGCGGTCTTCGTCTCTATCGGAGCGAAGTTGAGGCGGGTGGCAAAGCACCACGCTCGACCGTCGTCGGAGCGGCTCGGTCGTCGTCGGAGTGGAGCCGTGCGGGTGGCGAGCACCACGCTCGGCCATCGTCGAGCGGCTCGGTCGTCGTCGGAGTGGAGCCGTGCGGGTGGCGGACGGTCTTCATTTGAGAGGAGAGCACCGCTCCCACTCTCGCATTCGTCGTCGAGCACTTGGCGGCGCTCGGTCGGGACTTCGTGATGGTGGATCGCCACCATGCTTCATTTTATGTCGGAGCGGATCCGAGGCGGGTGACGGAGTCGAGCGCGGCCGGGCGGGTGGCGAAGCACCACGCCCTATCGGAGAGGCCGAAGCGACGGGCGGTGCGTGGCACGGCTCGTCGGAGATGACGTCGGAGGGTGCACGCGATCAGGGACGGCGCGTCGCGCGGCACGGCTCGTCGGAGAAAACGTCGGAGGGTGCGCGCGATCAGGACGGCGCGCGCGGCACGGCTCGTCGGCGATGACGTCGGAGGGTGCGCGGAGCTCGAGGAGCCGCGCGGCACGACTCGTCGATGACGTCGGAGGGTGCGCGACCCGAGGACAACGGCGCGGCACGGCTCGTCGGTGATGACGTCGGAGGGTGTGCTGATCAGAGGACAGCGCAGCCCGCGGCACGGCTCGTCGGAGAAAACGTCGGAGGGTGCGCGCGATCCGAGGACGGCTCGCGCGCGCGCGCCGCACGGCTCGTTGTCGAAGACGTCGGCGGATCGCAGCCGCGTGCTGCACGGCTCGTCGGAGAAAACGTCGGAGGGTGCGCGCGATCAGGACGGCGCGGCGCGCGGCACGGCTCGTCGGCGATGACGTCGGAGGGGTGCACGCGGCAGCCGAGCGCGGCACGGCTCGTCGGTGATGACGTCGGAGGGTGCGCGGCAGGGTGTCGTGATCCGAGGACGACGCGTCGCCGTGTGGCACGGCTCGTCGGAGAAGACGTCGCGGGGGTGCCCGCGATCCGAGGACGGCGCGTCGCGCGCGGCACGGCTCGTCGGAGAAAATGTCGGAGGGTGCGCGCGATCAGGACGGCTCGGCGTGGCGCGCCGCACGGCTCGTTGTCGAAGACGTCGGCGGCGTCGCGCGCGCGCACGGCTCGTCGGAGAAGACGTCGGAGGAACCGTGCGGGTGGCGAAGCCACGCTCGCCCGTCATCGGAGCGGCTCGGTCGTCGGAGTGGCTCGGTCGTCGTCGAGTAGCGGCGGCGGCTTGGACGGCCGGCGGCGGGCTTGACGGAGCGGGCTTGACGGAGCGGCTCGGGTGGCGATCGAGGCGGGCCGAGGTCCCGCATGGAGCTCGGGCGGCGGCGCGAGTCGATGAGCTCGGGCGGCGGGCTTCAACGCGGCGCCGATCGAGGCGGGCGAGGTTCGACGCGGCGCGCGCGTGGGTTCCGGCGCGGCGCGGCGGAGTGAGGCGCGACGCGGGCGAACGAGAGTAGCCGGGGTGGTGCGCGGCTCGGCGGTGGCGCGTTCATCGAGCGAGGCGGCGTGAGCGGCGGCGCGTCGAGGCGGCGCGGTGCGGCCTTCAATGGTAGAGCGGCGCGGTTGTGCAGCGGGCACGGCGCGCGACCCGAGGAGGTCCACAACGAAGTGGAGCTCCGCCTTGGGAGCTTTGATCGGGTTTCCTCAATGAGAGAGAGAGAGAGAGAGAGAGAGAGAGAGAGAGAGAGAGAGAGAGAGAGAGGGCTTTGATGGCTTTCTCTTTTATTTCTTTTTTTTTTTCCTTTTTTTTTTTGCTCGAGAGAGAAGGGAATGGGGGATTTAATTACCTTTTCTTCTTTTCTTTTGCTCGAACAGAAATAGGGATTAGGGAATATGAGTTTTTTTAGTTGGGGATTGGTTAATGAGTAGTAAAAAAAGTCTCTCCTTCAAAATGGATTTTTTATGGGTTTCTCTTCTCCCTTTTTTTCTTTTTGATCGTGCAGAAAGAAAGTGGGAAGTGGGAAGTTGGCCATTGATCGTGGCGCCTATTGTGGGATATGGAGATGCGGATATGGGGAGTTGGAGGAGTTGAAAAAATCGTGGGAGCGTGGGAGTTGGTGCGATCGTGTATTGGGATATGGGAAGTTAGGTTCCATTTTGTCCATGCACCTAGTGCATGGACCCATCTCATGCACCACGCATTTTCCTCTATTTGTTTATTTATATATATATGTATGTATATATATATATATATATGTATGTATATATATATATATATATATATATATATATATATATATATGTATATATATATATATATGTATATATATATATATATTTTATGCCTCAACAAATGCCCCCACTTTTTTTATCTTGCTACGTTGTACAAGAGAAAAAAAAGTACTATTCGTATCTCATATCACAAGATTTGTCGCGTTCTTTTTGCGAAGCTTGGATCGGTCAAATTACATCAAATTGCTCAGTTTAACGACATGGCGGTCAAATTACATCAAATTGCTTAGTTTAACGACATAGCAGTCAAATTACTCAGTTTAACGACATGGCGGTCAAATTACATCAAATTGCTCAGTTTAACGACATGGCGGTCAAATTACTCAGTTTAACGACATGGCGGTCGAATTACATCAAATACTCAGTTTAACGACATGGCGGTCGAATTACATCAAATACTCAGTTTAACGACATGGCGGTCAAATTAAATTGCTCAGTTTAACGACATGGCGGTTGCATTACATTTGATATCTCCCCTAATTTCTGTCTAGGGTTCAAAAAATTTTTTCACCATCGAAATTGTCGCGCAATTTGCCTCGAGAAGCAATCGAAATTGCTGCGCATAACTGACCCTAAGGAAAGTTAGCATTTTATCATAGGCAAAATATATCTGCGGTGATAGGGGACATGGATTAATTTTTGTTTATTTTGCCTCGAGAAGCAATCGAAATTGCCGCGCATAACCGACCCTAAGGCGAGTTAGCATTCCGTCATAGACAAAATATATCTTGGGCAGTATAGCGCCCGTAAGGAACATGGATTAATTTTTATTTATTTTGCCTCGAGAAGCAATCGAACCGACCCTAAGGTGAGTTAGCATTCCGTCATAGACAAAATATCTTGGGCAATCTGGCGTGTCGGATCGTTGGCGCTAACCATTAATCCCAAAAGCTCGAGCTGTTAGAAATACGCAACCAATTCACTTAAAGCGTACAGAAACAGCACCCACGGGTACGATTGTGACTCGGCCCACCTGGCCTCACGCCACTTCGAATATGAGTCGGCCCAACCCAGCCTCACGCCAGTTCGAACATGACTCGGCCCACATGGCCTCCCGCCACAGGGCAGGATGCTGGCCCATTTAAGCCAACAATCCCTCCAAAGACTCGCACACATTTGCGTACGGGAATCGAACCCGTGACCTCTGGCTCTGATACCACTTGTCGGATCGTTGGCGCTAACCATTAATCCCAAAAGCTCGAGCTGTTAGAAATACGCAACCAATTCACTTAAAGCGTACAGAAACAGCGCCCACGGGTACGATTGTGACTCGGCCCACCTGGCCTCACGCCACTTCGAATATGACTCGGCCCAACCCAGCCTCACGCCAGTTCGAACATGACTCGGCCCACATGGCCTCCCGCCACAGGGCAGGATGCTGGCCCATTTAAGCCAACATGGCGCCCATATGGGTTTTCACCAGATACCTTCCCCTAACTTGTGCCTGTGGACCTCGAAAGGTTTTCTCACAGCGGGGATCCCAATTTTTCCTGTGGGGTTATACCACAGCCGGGAATTTATACAATTTTACCCTCGAAGTCCGATGTGGACAATCGAGTCCATTGGTGGCTTATATTTTTCCCATATTATCTAGAAAATTAGACAATATGTCATCCACTTTTTCTTTTTCTTTTTCTTTTTATTTTTCTTTTCTTTTCTTTTCTTTTTTTCTTTTTTTTTTTTTTATACATAATATTTCTTTAAGAAACGACCATTGATAGGTGGCATTGGTCTTTCACCTTTGGCATCAATTAATTGATAAGCGCCGCCTTCATATACTTTTTCCACCACATATGGGCCTTCCCAATTTGGATCAAATTTCCTTCCAGTGTCTATTGATTATAATTGGTCTACGAAGAACGAGCACCAACTCCCCAATATTAAAGGTGCGGTACCGAGTGAGCTTATTATATGCTCTTGCCATCTGGGCTTGATAGAGTTCCAAATTTTGTTGTGCAGTTAGCCTGATTTCATCTAATGCATCCAGCTCGTCAAGCCTTAGTAGAGCATTTTCTTCGTTTGTTAATTCATGTTGAACAGCTATCCGCAATGAGGGCAATTCAACCTCCAGTGGTAATACCGTCTCAGTGCCAAACACCAAAGAGTAGGGTGTTGCTTGAGTTGGCGTTCTGTATGTGGTTCGATAGGCCCAAAGAGCTTCTATGATTCGCACATGCCATTCCTTTTGATTTTTGCCGATAATTTTCTTTAATAGCTTTATCAAAGTCTTATTAAAGGCTTCAGCCAATCCATTAGCCCTTGCATTGTATATCGAAGAGTACCTCCAATCAATTTTATGTTGAGTAGCAAATCTACTGACTTTGAAACTCTTGAAGGCAGTTCCATTATCAGATATAATTCGTCTTGGAACTCCAAATCGATATAAAATATTTTCTCTAAAGAATTTGACGACATCATCTCGCTTTGACTTCTCTTAGCGGGATTGCCTCAACCCATCTAGAAAAATAGTCTGTAGCAGCGAGAATAAACTTGTGCCCCCTGGAAGATGGTGGATTAATCGATCCTATCACATCTGTTCCCCACATATCAAACGGCCATGAAGCGATTGTAGGGTGCAAGGGATTTGGATGCCGATGAATAAAGTCACCGTGGATTTGACATTGATGGCATTTTCTAGCATACATCATACAATCTTGTATCATGGTTGGCCAATAATACCCTAAATGCTTGATTTTAAGGCGCATTTTTGGCCCTGATTGGTGCGCACCACAAATGCCAGAATGGACTTCATGCATGACTTGTTTAATCCCATCTGGTGATAAACATTTAAGCCATAATTGATCATAAGATCTGCGATAAAGTTGATCGTTAACGAATACATATCGCATTGCTCTTTTCTTAATTTGTGCCTGTCTTGACTTTTCTTCTGGCAATTTATTAAATTTGAGAAAATCAGTGAAAGGTTCTCTCCAATCATCTTCTGTATCGATGGCTGCAACTTCAGCTTCCTTTGTATCTTCTTCCATATTTAAGTCAGCCGGAGACAATATTTTTCGATTCCGTATAATTATTTGGACTTCATCCATAGTGGGATCAGCAAGCTCTTTAGCCAATTTAGCTAGGGCATCGGCTTTTCCATTCATAGCCCTGGAGACAGCTTTTCAAAGTTCTTAGAGTCAAAATATTGATTGAGGATCCGGGATCGATTAAAATACGATTAATCTTCTCTCCATCGCTTGTCCCAGTCACATATAATGGCCTGTTGTGATGAGCAGTGCCCAACAGCATGTCCTCATCGGTGAAAATGACATTGGCGATATGTCTGGAGTATAACGCCTCTTTCATATTCACCTCGGCAAAATGAGCATAAAATGACTCGGGATTTTGTAAAGCGTAAATGAGTACGTCCCGAAGTTCTTTAGACATCATTAGGGCATCATATACACTCAACAAGGCAGGCACTTTTCTTAGATGAGAAAGTATGTTATACTCAATCTTCGATAATCTCCCTTGATTTGATGAAGTCGGTGCCTCTTGACTTATCTGAATTTCTTTCTCCTTACTATTTTGTGGTCGCCTTGCCTTTCGGGTAATACTTTTCCGGACTTCGGTAATCTGGAGAGAATCCTCGGCCTTCTTTATTTTCCTCGGTATTAGAGTCGACACCACAGGTAATAGTTTGGCATGTTTCGACTCTGGTCTTTTCAAGAGTATTCAATTTATTGAGTATCTCTTTTATTGTCATGGCCACACAATCTACGTTTGTTGCGAGAGTGCGTACATCAATCTGCACTCTCCTCAAATCATTGTCTATCTCAAGAAGGCGATATTCCATCCTTCTTGCACCACAATCCCTGCTCGGAGTATTGTATGCTACCCAGACACTATCACCATCTTCAAGTGCATCAGTAGATTGTCTAACCCTATTTCTTTGATTCACAGAGTCTTCAGAATGCTCTTCGGAGATTGTTATTACCCGACATGACTCTTTGAGTTGTAATTTGTTTTTTCTATGGTCCCGAAGTTTCACACATACATCATAAGCATGACCTCTCGCTCCACACCAAAAACAGCGTAATTTCATATCATCAAAAGCATCATAAGATACTTTTCTGAATTCTTCGAGAGTCATGGATTGGTGTTTTTCGAATCGCGGCAGATGTTTCTTCCATCGTTGATTTTTGGATTCGGGAGCTGTCGGTTGATTGATCTTTGGCTTCACCTTGTCTATAGGTAGATTCTGCGCCTTTTTCCACTGACGGCAATTTTCTAGAGTGTGCCCCCATGTATTATGATAGGAACAGAACTCTGTTGAGATGATTTTCTTTTTTCCTTCCTTGATTAGAGCTTCATTATTCTGGTGAACCTCTGACTACTGGTTTGAGGTTGGATTCTTCTTCTTTTTCAGTGAAGATGGCCCTGCATTTCCTCTCGCCGACATTCTTTTAAGCTCTTGAGCAATTATGTGTGCTTCATAGAAACTTGCATCATATTCGGCTTTTGTCGACTTTGATTGCTCCGGATCAGCTTGTGTAGTTATGACTCGGCATGTCTCGACCCGACATCTTTTTGATGTTTCAGCAGCATCCGTTTTAAGCATATCTATTATAGTTCTCATTTGAATATCTATGCCTTTTATATCGCCAGCCATACTGTTCACATTCATCTTTATAAGGCTAACTTCATTGTGGAGCCTCCTCATTTCTCCCTCCATTCTGATCAAGCGACACTCCATTCTATACAACTTGTTCATTGGATCACGGTGAGTTGAAGTGTCATATAATTCCAAAGGATCAACATAAGTATCATAGTTTGGAGTGGATGTCTGTTGATTTGCCTCCAGGGTGGGCTCAGAGCTTTCTGACACGTCATCAGCTATTGTAATGACACGACATGATTCCCGTGTGTAAGGAATAGTCTTGTGCTTATGTCTCTCCTGGATTGTCAAAGTTGTGCTTCTGGCATTTTGCCCGATATTAGCCTTTTGAGAAAACTGATTTTTTGGTCTTCTTGTATATTGAAAGGTGCGACAATTTTCTAAGTTATGTCCTTTCACTTGATGAAAAGGGCAATACATGGGTGTAATTTTGCTGTTAGAAGACTGAGAATTAACTCCTTCTGTTGGCACCATTATCGGGCATTCCCCTCTGGTTTCTATAAGAGGGGCTTTTCCTTTATCTTTTTGAGAAGTTTCGGGTGAATGCTGATTTGAAGATCGAGTTATAGGCTTTGGTAACCTCGACCTTCCGTGCTCCGTTATTTTACGACGGAGACTGTTGAGGAGGGGTAGTAATCTTCATTAACTGCGCTACTCTAGCCTCAATCCCAATCATCATAGAGAACATCACATGCAGTTGTGTTGTCATGTCCAATATTTTATCATTCACCTTGTGAAAGTTGCAGCGTGTCATTTCTTTTATCTCTGCCAATTGGTCATGAACTTCACTGAGGTTCCTTTCTTGTTCCCTAAGGTGGCTAGCAGAAAAGATAATTTCTTCATCATCTCGTCGTGCGGTGATGACTCTGCAAGTCTCTCCCCAAAAAGGCTCTCCTTTGTCTTCACACTCCTCGACGGGAATTTCTTTCTTATCAGAGACCTTCTTTTTCTTAGCCTCTTCTATTGCTTTAGAAATAAAATCATGAATCAGAAGAGGCTCTATTTCAATTTGTTTATACTCTTCCATCGAGTCAATGTGTTCCTCAATAGGCCGCTTTTTATGTTGAGGTTCAGCCGGCTCAACAAATTTCTTATTCTTCTTCGCCCGAGTTATTCTGCGCATCGACTTGGCTGAAATATTAATTTTTTTGGTTGGAGGCATGGGCTTATCCTCATATTGCACTTCTGGATTTAAAGGGCCTCGCCACTTTATTCCTGGAACTTCTTTTAAGTATTTCATCATCTTCCGAGTTTTCTTAGATAAGAATATATTCCAAAACTCGGGAGGAAGTTCATTCTCGCTTTCTTCTATATTTTCAGTACCCACACCAATCAAATTGGTCTTTTCGACTGATGTCTCTAACAATACTGACAGTGAAAGAGTGATTTCGCCAGTTTTGTATTGTTGTTCAACCCAATCTGTGAAAACCCAACCTTCGATTGGATGGCTAATTAGCCTATGATATAGGCAATATTTTGGATGATCAGTTTTCCCTACATCATCTGGCTTCTTTGGCTCGGGCAGTTGAAGTCCATTTTTAACAGCATCGTAAAAAATTTTCTTCACTTTCTCCCGCTTGAAAGGGTATACTTTGTTTCTTCGCTCCTCTAAAGAAAACCCTTTTGGATTATTACCCCCAAACATAGGCTTTACAGGGGTCCGTTCGATCAGAGGTAATTGCCTTCTTACCTTTCTCTATCATGTTCGTGCGGGTCTGGTCTAGCTTGTGCTTGGTCTAGCTCGTACCATTTTCGTCTCGACTCTTTTGTTATCATCCCTTTTTGTCTTTGGTGCATTTACTAGGACTTGGGGATCAGTTCTCGCCAGTCTAGAGACGTTTAATATTAATTCATGGAAAGTGGAACAACTGGATGTGCACAGAAAAGGGGCCATCCAGTTATCAATATTGCCCATGACAAGACCAACGGGTTGAGGCTGGTCTAGAGGTTGTTCACACCTTATACTTAAATTCCGCCACCTTGTAATGTAATCTAGCATTGTTTCATCGCTTCTTCGTTTGGCAGCTACTAGATCAGCGATAGTAATCTTATCGCTAACGGTGGCAAATTTTGCTCTGAAAGCTTCTTCCATGTCGGCCCAAGTTTTAATGGACTCATCCTCGAGGGAGTAGTACCATTCAAAAGCTATACCCGATAAGCTTTGTGGAAATTGTCGCAAGAGTAGAGGCCCATTACTCCCGATTTCCACACATGGCTTTAAAATGTGCTAGATGCTGATCAGGATTACCAACACCATAGAACATTTTAAATTTAGGGACTTGATACCCGTCTGGAAAAGGTATACTGTCATATTCCGATAGATAAGGGTGTCCTTTTCCTTTCGGCTTCGGATTTGCCCCCGCTACCGTCTCTTTAACTTGAGAAGTGATCAGATTATGAATCTCTTCTTTAGTCAAAGAGGTAGTAGTCTCTTTAGGAACAGCTTGTTTTAGCCTTTGTTCATCAATGACTTGGGGTATATGTGCTTGCGTGCGAGCTAGAGGCTGGGTTTGATGCCGTTGATCGTCCAGTTGCTTCTGCACAGTCAACGTCATATCCATGACCTCTTCCATCTGCTTATAGAGATTTATGATATCTCTATCTTTTTCGTCAACTTGCTGCCTCAATGCTGCAATCATAGCATCTTTTGGAGCCCTCGGGAAGAACACGACCTCGTCTTCTTCTCGTGGATCATGTAGATCATCGTGTAGATCGTCTTTATTCGTGATATTTTGCGAAGAGCTTGCTTCCTTAGCTCTTGCTCTCTCTTCTCGCCGTTTCTTGCAGCCTCTCGTAAGCATTTGCTGAATAGTTTCTTCTTCATCAGCAGCTTCAGTTGCGGGCGTATGCCCTATAACTCTCACAGTGTGAATCTCCAAATTTTTAGATTTTTCTTTTTTGATTTGAGCGAGAGTTTTGGGCCTCCACTCTGTCTTTCTTCCTTCCTGTGACAGTGTCGGCCTTCTTTGCCACTTCGACTTCTCTATCTTCTTCTCTATATTCATCCTTCCTTTTGCAGCTTTAAAGGCTTTGTATATTTGCTTGCAGACAGAGTTCTCGCTGTTGTTTCTCGAACGAGAACATGCAGAAGAAGGCTTCAGATGGGCCATTTCTGACTCTGGGCGCAGAATGGCCGTAGGTGAGTTCTTTCTCACAAACCTCAGAGGTGCGTAGCGGTTGTGGACCAAAACGTCAGGTCCAGCGACAAACCTAGCACGTGGGGTTTGTCGAGACTTCATTTCCTTGTTCGACTCTTGCCGTTTCAAAGTACGGCGAAGATTTCTTTTGAATGCTTTTGTCATAGGAGACACAGCATTCTTGGAGAACGTCAATCTACTGAAGACCGACGCTTTAAGTGCCATATTAAGTGGCAATGTTTCCTCACTCCGGTTTTGAAACACCAGCCTACCTTGTAACTCCATTTTCTCCGAGGCAGTAATAGGAGTTATCCTCTCCTTCGCGGGGACACGAGGAAGATTGGGAATCATCCTCTCCTTCACTGGGACGCGAGGAAAGTTGGAGGTCATTCTCTCCTTTACTAGAACACGAGGAGGGTTGGGGATGATGACGTTCGAGCGCCTCCCACGAGAAGGAAGGCGGGGAATCATAGCATTGCTCTTGCAGGGAGCCAGAGCGTTGTCGTTGTTGGTGCTGGTGATAGCATTGAAGGGGGCCATAGCTGCAGCCCTAGCCTCCTCAGGGATGGTGCCGAACTGGATTGCAGCTCCAGCGGCTCCAATGGTGAGGACGGATGCTGGTAAGTAAACCTGACCAGCATTGATCAGCATCGAACCCTTAGCAGTAGCAGTGCTCTTCGGTGCTATTACTTCTGCAAGGAAATAATGAGTATATGTTAAATATTTATTATCCAATTCTATTAGCATATCATCGGTCTCAAAGATGGAAGGAGAAGCCAGGTCCCACCGGGCGTGCCATTTTGTCTGCCACCACGAATGACGTACCTTGCACGGTGAAATTTATCTTGTATTTCCCGTGGGGTAGTATTCATGATTCAGATTAACATTTATGTATATATGATTATCAGGTATTGCGGATCCATGTCTTCCAATAAACGCAAGCGTCTATTGTTAATTACCCCTATAGAATGTTAGGGTACCCTCGATTAAGAGACCAAATATAAGTGCTGATATTAAAAGAGACAAAACGGACAAATAAAATTTTATTAATATGATTTGCCATTTACATGGCTTAAGCAGGGGCATACCCCCACTATACATTTATAAAAGTAGGATAGTCAGTTTAGCGACTTGATGGTCGATAGGGATCAAATTACTCAGTTTAACGACATGACGGTCAAAATGAGTTTGGGTTGCTCAGTTTAATGACATGGCGGTCGGATTTGAATTTTGATGCTCAGTTTAATGACATGGCGGTCGGGTTTGATTTTGGTGCTCAGTTTAATGACATGGTGGTCGGGTTTGATTTTGGTACTCAGTTTAATGACATGGCGGTCGGGTTTGATTTTGTTGCTCAGTTTAGTGACATGGCGGTCGGGTTTGATTTTGTTGCTCAGTTTAGTGACATGGCGGTCGGGTTTGATTTTAGTTTTGAGTTTAGTTTAACGACGTTTCGGTCGTTTGGCTGAGATGTTTATGAAAATTGGATTTAGGTTTAGGTTAACGACGTTTCGGTCGATAGTGAAATTTGGGTTTAGTTTAACGACATTTCGGTCGGAAGTGGAATTTGGGTTTAGTTTAACGACGTTTCGGTCGGTAGTGAAATTTGGGTTTAGTTTAACGACGTTTCGGTCGGAAGTGAAATTTGGGTTTAGTTTAAAGACATTACGGTCATTGGATTTTGGTTTAGTTTAAAGACGTTTCGGTCATTTGAATTTGGGTTTAGTTTAAAGACGTTTCGGTCATTTGAATTTGGGTTTAGTTTAACGACGTTTCGGTCGGAGGTTCTGGACTTGGGTTTAGTTTAACGACGTTTCGGTCGACTGAGGGATTTGGCTTTAGTTTAGCGACGTTTCGGTCGGGTTAGATTTGGATTTAGTTTAACGACATTAGGTCGGAATTGGGTTTAGTTTAACGACGTTTGGTCAGGTTTGATTTAGGTTACAAGGTTTAGGGTATTGGGTATGTGAGATTTGGTTCATGAACTTGGTTTGGTTCATGAATTTAGGTTCATAGGTTTATGGTTCATGAACTTAGGATCATAGGTTTATGGTTCATGAACTTGGGTTCATAGGTTGTAGACTCGGTGTATGGATTGGTCCATAGTTTGTGGACTCGGTGTATGGATTGGTCCATAATTTGTGGACTCGGTGTATGGATTGGTCCATAGTTTTGGTTCATGGTTCATGGACCTGGTGTACGGGTTTATGGTTCATAGTTCATGGACCGGGTGTACAGGTTTATGGTTCATGGTTCATGGACCGGGTGTACAGGTTTATGGTTCATGATTCATGGTCCTGGTGTACAGGTTTACGGTTCGTGGTTCATGGACCTGGTGTACGGGTTTATGGTTCATAGTTCATGGACCGGGTGTACAGGTTTATGGTTCAATGGGTTTAATTTCAAAGTGGGCTTTGGGCTTGGGCCTCTTTGGGTAAATGGATATTGGGTTAAATGGATTTTGGGTTAAATGGGTTTTGGATTCATGAATGGGTTATTGGATATATGGGTTATTGGGTTAAATGGGTATAGGTTAATGATATGTGGGTATTGGTTTATGGGTTTAATATGGATAGGCTTAAAGTAAATGGGTTTGATATGGGTTATGGGTTTATGGGTTGATGTTAATGGGTATAGTATGGGTTAATGATATGGGTTATGGGGTTTATGAAATGGGTTAAATGAGTTTATAGGTTTATGGATTGATGTTAATGAGTATAGTATGGGTTAATGATATGGGTTATGGGGTTTATGAAATGGGTTAAATGAGTTTATAGGTTTATGGGTTGATGTTAATGGGTATAGTATTGGTTAATGATATGGGTTATGGGGTTTATGAAATGGGTTAAATGGGTATTGGAATCCGAAAGTGAGTTCGGGTCTAATTCAAGCCCTTGTGAGTTAATTTAAATGAGATTTTGAAATAATCGAAATTGAGAATTTTGAGTCGAAATTGAGATTTTTGATTCAAAACCAAGTGCATTCGATCTTATTCAATTTAACTTGCATCGAATGTAATGATACTTTAATTTGGTTTAATTTGACCGAGTCAAAAATTCAACATTCGATTTAAATGGATTATAGCCATCTCTCTCGCTTTGATTTGAGAATTCTCTCTCGTTTTGGAGATAGTTTTGTAAAAAGCACCGTCAATGTTCATATCGGCATTCCGTCAAACATATGGCGGTTGAATTAGCACGTCGACGACGAAGCATTCCGTCGAATGATTGGTGTGTAAATGAGAGCACTTTACGATTCGCCGCCGAGCAATTAGTGAGCGAACTTTGTTTGAGAGGAGAGCACCGCTCTCTCTCTCGGATCCGCCATCGAACACTTAGTGGGCGCGCTTTATTTGACTTCATTTGAGAGGAGAGCATCGCTCTCTCTCTCAATTTCGCCGTCGAGCGGTTGGTGGACGGTCTTCATTTGAGAGGAGAGCACCGCTCTCTCTCTCAGATTCGTCGTCGAGCACTTGGCGGGCGGTCTTCGTTTGAGAGGAGAGCACCGCTCTCTCTCTCAGATTCGCCGTCGAGCACTTGGCGGGCGGTCTTCGTCTCTATTGGAGCGAAGTTGAGGCGGGTGGCAAAGCACCACGCTCGGCCGTCGTCGGAGCGGCTCGATCGTCGTCGGGGTGGAGCCGTGCGGGTGGCGAACCACCACGCTCGGCCATCGTCGGAGCGGCTCGGTCGTCGTCGGAGTGGAGCCGTGCGGGTGGCGAAGCACCACGCTCGGCCATCGTCGGAGCGGCTCGGTCGTCGTCGGAGTGGAGCCGTGCGGGTGGCGAACGGTCTTCATTTGAGAGGAGAGCACCGCTCCTCTCTCGCATTCGTCGTCGAGCACTTGGTGGGCGGTCTTCGTTTGAGAGGAGAGCACCGCTCTCTCTCTCAGATTCGACGTCGAGCACTTGGCGGGCGGTCTTCGTCTCTATCGGAGCTAAGTTGAGGCGGGTGGCAAAGCACCACGCTCGGTCGTCGTCGGAGCGGCTCGGTCGTCGTCGGAGTGGAGCCGTGCGGGTGGCGGAGCACCACGCTCGGCCATCGTCGGAGCGGCTCGGTCGTCGTCGGAGTGGAGCCGTGCGGGTGGCGGACGGTCTTCATTTGAGAGGAGAGCACCGCTCCTCTCTCGCATTCGTCGTCGAGCACTTGGCGGCGCCGGGCGGGACTTCGTGATGGTGATCGCCACCATGCTTCATTTTATGTCGGAGCGGATCCGAGGCGGGTGACGGAGTCGAGGCGTGGCCGGGCGGGTGGCGAAGCACCACGCCCTATCGGAACGAAGTTTCGTCGGAGTGGAGCCGTGCGGGTGGCGGAGCACCACGCTCGGCCATCGTCGGAGCGGCTCGGTCGTCGTCGGAGTGGAGCCGTGCGGGTGGCGGACGGTCTTCATTTGAGAGGAGAGCACCGCTCTCTCTCGCATTCGCCGTCGAGCACTTGGCGGGCGGTCTTCGTCTCTATCGGAGCGAAGTTGAGGCGGGTGGCAAAGCACCACGATCGGCCGTCGTCGGAGCGGCTCGGTCGTCGTCGGAGTGGAGCCGTGCGGGTGGCGGAGCACCACGCTCGGCCATCGTCGGAGCGGCTCGGTCGTCGTCGGAGTGGAGCCGTGCGGGTGGCGGACGGTCTTCATTTGAGAGGAGAGCACCGCTCCCTCTCTCGCATTCGTCGTCGAGCACTTGGCGGGCGCCGGTCGGGACTTCATGATGGTGGATCGCCACCATGCTTCTTTTTATGTCGGAGCGGATCCGAGGCGGGTGACGAGTCGAGGCGCGGCCGAGGCGGGTGGCGAGCACCACGCCCTATCGGAGCAGCCGGCGACGGCGGTGCGTGGCACGGCTCGTCGGAGATGACGTCGGAGGGGTGCGCGCAGCCCGAGGACGGCGCGCACGCGCGGCACGGCTCGTCGGAGAAAACGTCGGAGGAGTGCGCGCAGATCCGAGGACGGCGCGGCGCGCGGCACGGCTCGTTTGGCGATGACGTCGGAGGGGTGCGCGCAGCCCGAGGACAGCAGCCGCGCAGACTCGTCGGTGATGACGTCGGAGGGTGCGCGCACAGGGACGAGGATGCGCGGCGCTGCACGTCGGTGATGACGTCGGAGGGTGTGCTGTGATCCGAGGACGGCGCGCACAGTGCGGCACGGCTCGTCTGAGAAAACGTCGGAGGGTGCGCGATCCGAGGACGGCTCGGCGCGGCGCGCACGGCTCGTTGTCGAAGACGTCGGCGGATCGCGCGTCGCACATGGCACTGACTCGTCGGAGAAAACGTCGGAGGGTGCGCGCGATCCGAGGGACGGCGCGCGCACGGCTCGTCAGGCGATGACGTCGGAGGGGTGCGCCCGAGGACAGAGCGCGCGGCTCGTCGGTGATGACGTCGGAGGGTGCGCGCAGCCCGAGGGTGTGCGTGATCCGAGGACGCGCGTCGCAGCGGCACACGGCTCGTCGGAGAAGACGTCGGGGGGGGGTGCGCGCAATCCGAGGACGCGCGCCGCGCGCACACGGCTCGTCGGAGAAAATGTCGGAGGGGTGCGCGATCCGAGGACGGCTCGCGGCGGCGCGCCGCACGGCTCGTTGTCGAAGACGTCGGATCGCGCGTCGCAGCTGCACGGCTCGTCGGAGAAGACGTCGGAGGGAGCCGTGCGGGTGGCGAAGCACCACGCTCGGCCGTCATCGGAGCACTCGGTCGTCGTCGGAGTGGCTCGGTCGTCGTCGGAGTAGCGGCGGCGTGGCTTGACGGAGCGGCCGGCGGCGGGCTTGACGGAGCATCGGCGTCGGCGGGCTTGACGGAGGCCTCGGGTGGCGGTCGAGGCGGCCGAGGTCCCGCACGTGGAGCTCGGGCGGCGGCGCGAGTCGATGAGCTCGGGCGGCGGGCTTCAACGCGGCGCAATGAGGTGGTCGAGGGTTTGACGCGGCGCGGCGGTGGGGTCCGGCGCGGCGCGGGCGGAGTGAGGCGCGACGCGGGCAAAGAACGAGAGAAGCCGGTGGTGCGCGGCTCGAAGCGGTGGCGCGTTCATCGGAGCGCCCGAGCGGCGCGAGCGGCGGCGCGTCGAGGCGGCGCGGTGCGGCCTTCAATGGTAGAGCGGCGCGGTTGTGCAGAGGCACGGCGCGCGACCCGAGGAGGTCCACAACGTGGAGCTCCGCCTTGGGAGCTTTGATCGGGTTTCCTCAATGAGAGAGAGAGAGAGAGAGAGAGAGAGAGAGAGAGAGAGAGAGAGGGCTTTGATGGCTTTCTCTTTTATTTCTTCTTTTTTTTTCCTTTTTTTTTTGCTCGAGAGAGAAGGGAATGGGATTTAATTACCTTTTCTTCTTTTCTTTTGCTCGAACAAGAAATAGGGATTAGGGAATAGGAGTTTTTTTTTAGTTGGGGATTGGTTAATGAGTAGTAAAAAATGTCTCTCCTTCAAAATGGGTTTTATGGGTTTCTCTTCTCCTTTTTTCTTTTTTTGATCGTGCGAGAAAGAAAGTGGGTAGTGGGAAGTTGGCCATTGATCGTGGCGCCTATTGTGGGATATGGAGATGCGGATATGGGAGTTGGAGGAGTTGAAAAAATCGTGGGAGCGTGGGAGTTGGTGCGATCGTGTATTGGGATATGGGAAGTTAGGTTCCATTTTGTCCATGCACCTAGTGCATGGACCCATCTCATGCACCACGCATTTTCCTCTATTTGTTTATTTTTATATATATATATATATATATATATATATATATATATGTATGTATATATATATATATATATATATATGTATGTATATATATATATATATATATATATGTATGTATATATATATATATATATATATATGTATGTATATATATATATATATATATATACATACATATATATATACATACA
Organism: Aechmea fasciata; assembly: GCA_025177825.1. Lineage (NCBI taxonomy): Eukaryota > Viridiplantae > Streptophyta > Magnoliopsida > Poales > Bromeliaceae > Aechmea > Aechmea fasciata. Next base: position 1,542,243 of record CM045935.1, read on the forward strand.
TATATATATACATATATATATATATACATATATATATACATATATATATACATATATATATATATATATATATACATATATATATATATATATATATATATACATATATATATGTATATATATATACATATATATATATATATATATATATATATGTATATATATATGTATATGTATATATCTATGTATATATATATACATACATATATATATACATATATATATATATATATATATATATATATATATACATATATATATATATATATATATATACATATATATATATATATATATATATCTATATATATATATATATATGTATGTATATATATATATACATACATATATATATATATATATAGATATATATATATATATAGATATATATTTTATGCCTCAACAGTTGTATTAGTGACCAATTCACGATCGACATTAACTAAGAAAAACCCATTTTCATCCTCCTTATATCCCCGGCCAATATTGTGCACATCCCACCAATGACATTTAAATAAAGCTATTTTTTTTTATCCTTGGTATTGGAGTTCAATGATATCTTAAATTAACCCATAGTACTCCTTGTTGATTACGCCATCATCTCCCCGAACAAACACCCCACTATTTTGTGTTTTCATAAATTTTTCATGCAACTTTGTGTGAAATCTGAATCCACTAATTAAATATCCAGTATACTTATTCACCCGTTTATCTGGACCTCGAGCAAGGTATAATAGCTCTTGTGACACCGTTTTATCTTGGTTATCAAACATCTCCGCTATTTTAGCTTGAAACCAACCAAGAAATTGTTCTTCGTGCCGTAGCTCCACATCACTATCGTACTTGCTTTGAACCTCTTCAATATGTTCCCTATGCATTAAATTATTAAGATAATATTAAAAAAATATTAAAGAGAAAACCAGTATTGTCTAGAACCGCTTATAGAAATTCTTACCTAACATAAGGTGAAACTTCTTCACAATTTTTGAGAACACACATAGCTGCCCGGTTCCAATCTGAGACAGCTAATTGCTCAATTTTGGAATTACCTAAAGGGAGACCACATTGGGCAAAAATTGCTAAGCTGAAGCTTTTTTGTGTTAGATCACCTTCATAGTTTCTTCCGACGCGATTCAATCGTGTTTCAACATCATGCAGGTATTTGGAACAAAAAGTTACACATTCTTGTGCAATTATTCCTTCTGCTATAGATCCTTCTGGACGAGCCTTATTACGAACATATGATTTGAGTGTGCACAAGTACTGTCACGCCCCGAGACCCGCTACCAATTTGGTCCGGTTCGGGCGCGTCGAACAGACGCCAGACGGACAGCTTCTCCCCTGTCCGCCTAAGGCTAACAATAAGATTGTGTACCACAAGTGCCCAGAACAAACTTGATACAACATACACAATCGAACACAAGAGGGCACAATTAGTGCCAATCACACGAGAGCAAGCGTCACAAGTAATTAACAAGTGAAAAAGAGAGATAAACTTATCTATTACAATCATTCACTTGTCTTAAAGTCTTTTATTACATTAAATCCTCAAAAATATACAAGTGGCATACATCATCACAAAACCTCACCACCTATACAAGATCTACTCTCAAAAAGGGTAAAAGCAATGTACTCTAATGCAGTAGGAAGGTAAGCTAGTAATACCACTAGGGCGCCAAGCCCTTGCCACGATCCTCACCTAGCACGCTCGAGCTAGGACTTGAAATAGAGTGGGGTGAGAACTATCTTCCATAGTTCCTAGTGGGTTCGGCCTCCGACTCCGCCGGTCTCCCCACTAGGTCAAAGGAGGCAAAAGTAGACAATAGAGGCAATACTAATAACTGAAAGCTGTAAAAGTACTGTAAAGTAAATGCAATATCTACTATGCCTCAAATCTGAAATTTCATGCATGCAATTCACGGTAAGAGATAGCTATTACTCTATTATGTTCAATGAGTTCACAATTCCCTTGAATACCCAATCCACTTGGCGTGCCCAAGGGCTTGCCATACTCTCGCGTCCCTTGCCTCGACGACGAGGAGTCTAAACTGCTCGACTCGCCCGAGGCCGTCTGTGGATAGCCAGCTGCTGCCGGTGAAGCCGCTACTACCATAGCCTGCGCCTAGTACTCCGGAGTGCACGTCTCGTGTGGAGCGACCACCACGAGGATAAAACAGACAACGCGAGCACGGTCCAATCCTCGCCCACGGAGGATACCCTAGCTAATAGGGATGTCATCACACTTGTTTTCGACTCTGTAGTGTTTACACTAATTAATGCCACTCGTTCATGTTTACTAGGTGCCACTCGTTCATGTTTCAGATCACTCTACTATATCACATACTAGTAGCTCTCATCTCACCTTACACCTAGTTCTCATGCATACTAAGTTTCAAAGCATAAAGTAGGCTAGGTTAATCAACATATAGATTTAATACTCCACTAGCACTCGATACACACACTATGCACAATATGCAATGTTGATCGCTATTTTACACTCGGACATAAAAGGTAGCCCGGCGACTTCGGGTTGGACACCACCCACCTCTTTGATGTCACGACGCGGTGGAAGGTCTTGTTCTCACGTTCGCTTGTCGCCGCTTAGCACTCGAGCGGAGACGAAGTAGCGACGCACCCAACTTGGAGATATCTTCGCTCGGACTCGACGGATCGCCAAACAGTTGCCGCCAACGCGTTCAGACACCTATTAATTAGGTTTACCAATGATCAAAAGAGATCAAAACCCTACATTTAGCAAAACCCCATTTTTGATGCTCTAGGGCTTCACACATGAAAATTATGTGTTAGAAACCCTAGAAACATGCCATTAGTGCTATCTAGCACCCATAGGTTCCATCTAAACACTCCCAAAAGCTCAAAACCCAAAACCCTAGAAATCACCATTAAAGGGTTCTTGAGGTTTACCTTGAGTTTGCTCCAACAAGAGAAAGAAGAGATGGAGAAGATGATGAAGCTCTTCTCCTTTGTCTTCTCCTTCTTCTCTTGCTGCTTCTTCTCCTCCTACTTCTCCTTCAATCCTTCCAAAGAAAGGGAGAGGTCTTAGAGAGAGAAAGAGAGGGCGCTTGAGGGTGTTGGGCAAGAGAAGATGAGAGCCATCGGGTTCTCATGAGCCCATATAGCCTAACTTAAGCTACAATTGCAAGAAGCCCCCTCCACTTCTCAATTTCTGGAGCAGCCCAGACTGGGCAATTTTCGGACATGAAGACCGGTCTTCCCATGCTAAGACCGGTCTTAATGTATCTTTTCTCCGGGTCCAAGAACAGGGAGACCGGTCTTTGCTCAGGAAGACCGGTCCCCGAGGGCAGTTGGGGCAGAATCAACGTACGGGAACCGGTCTTCTTGGCTAAGACCGGTCTTCCAAGGTCCGGACTTAGCCCCCCAAGACCAGTTCCCGGGAGCACCTATTTTGCGCAATTGGCCTTCAGGCCATTCCCAATCCTACAAGGTTCGGTCTTCCTTGCCAAAGACCGGTCTTCCACATGCAGAATCTGCAGATTTGTGCAGATTGCATAGTTTAGCTCTCGAGACCAAGTCCGATGCACTTTTTGCCTTTGGATCAACTTCGAACTTTCCGGAGCGCATCCCCACGACACTTATATCATAATTGGTTTATAATTAGAAATCTTAATCAAATTAGATTTGATTTAGATATTTTTATACCATAATAGGATTATGATAAAGAGAGAGGATATATATATACATATATATATATATATATATATATATATATATATAAAATTGAGCGAGAAAGGCTTGAAAGGTTTCACCGGCTTCGCATGGATATCGATAGAGGGCAAGCATGTGCGCGGCTACCATCGCAGAACTGGTATCAATCCAATCGCAAATAGTGGTGTAGTTCTACCCGCGCAAAGGTACAATTAAATTAAGTTTAATTGTTTAATGATTTTAAATTATAACTCGAGAGATCTTAGGTCATTGCATGTAGATTAAATAGTTTAATCCGTTTCCGAAAGTGTTTAAAAGTCTTTGAAAATCAATCTCTTCCTTTGCAATTTTTCGGTTGCATGCATTCTTTCAAAATGGTATCAGAGCTATCCTCGAGGTTGGATTTTAAAAAAAAAAATTTTGATTAAACAGGGATATACCCTATTTGAGATGGAGCTACATGGGGTGGGAGACAAGCACCTTGCACTGCACTACAAAGCACAATGCATCAGTGCAGCAAAAAGAGAGAAAGAGAGAGAGTGATACAAGTATTGCAACAAGTATGAAAACGCAGCAAAAAACTTGGCGCTACTAAACCGACAGCCAGAGCTTAACTAAGTTGGCAACCACCTTTCCCACTTCGCCGAACGAAGATCGTTTCGCGGTAAAAATTCTTGAGTTCCTCTCTTTCCAAAGCTCCCAGCACGCTGCTACGAAGACAAGGTCGAACGAAACTTTTGATTGATCTGGTAGCGATGCTCTGCAGCCGGACCATCTAGTGGCAACCTCTCCATCCGTTGATTGTAGCAAGTTGGCAACGGTCGGGTGATGATGGAGGAGCAACTTCCACAGCGCGCTCGAGAAGTTGCAACGAAACAGGAGATGTTCGAGGTCTTCCTCGTTGTTGTGGCATAGAACACAAATTGACGGACCCTGCCAACCACACTGGACTAAAACCTCGGCTGTCAGGATCCGATTCCTCGCGGCTAGCCACATGAAGATTTCGATCCGTAGTGGCGCTTTGATAGTCCAAAGCTGAGGCAGCTTGTTGGCGACCACTCCACTGTAGGCGAGGAAGTCGTAGGCGCTTCGAGCCGAGAAGCGCCCACTTGACTCCCATCTCCAGGTGACGGAGTCCATGGTATCAGGGAGACGGTAGGTGTTGGAAACAATGGCCTGTATACGAAGGATTTCATCCTGCTCCATCAGAGTGAGGGGTAACCTAAAACCCATCAAATTTCGGTTGGCGTGTCGATGGAACCAGGTCTTGACAGAGATATGCTTTAGCAGTGACCGAGCATATAGGTTAGGAAAGAGCTTACATAGGGGTAGATCCCCACTTGTGAGACCCCAGATAGTCCTATATATGAGATATAATAGGGCTAAATTAAACTCTTAACCCGGCTTAAGCATTTTAGGTGGTGGCAAGACCCAAGAGGTTAAGAGAGTTAAGCGTGTTAGGACGGGAGTAGTCCTAGGATGGGTGACCCCCTGGGAAGTTGGGGCGTCGCAGATGGTATCAGAGCCAATTACCAGCCGGAAGTGTGAGATGAGTCTCGGCTGAGCCAGGGTCTGGATGACGGGCTAGCGAGATGAGTCTCACATCGCCTGGTACTTGTGAGTCTGAGCCTGACGAGGACGTCACGGCTTAAAGGAGGAGAGATTGTGAGACCCCAGATAGTCCTATATATGAGATATAATATGGCTAAACTCTTAACCCGGCTTAAGCATTTTGGGTGGTGGCAAGACCCAAGAGGTTAAGAGAGTTAAGAGTGTTAGGACGGGAGTAGTCCTAGGATGGGTGACCCCCTGGGAAGTTGGGGCGTCACACCACTCCATCTAGAAATCCACATTGTTGTTACCTTTCCATTACCTAGGGAGAAGTTGACCGAAGTAAAGAAGGGGGCTGCATTGGCTAGCATCGATCTCCAGATAGGAGAACAGCCAGTCGGTATGGCGTAGGAGAGGCGGGCCGGGCGGTGCTTGTAGTGCTTTTCCAAGAGAAGCTGGACCCATGGCAGGGAAGCATGGTTGAAGACCTTCCATAGCCCCTTCATGAGAAGCGCCTTCGAATTCCAAGACCTGCATGTGACTTCAAACGACACACATGCTCCCATCTTACTAAGCAGTGAAAACCGTTGGACATCTTCTTGCCTCTCAAAAAAAAACCCTTCCGAATTTGATCAATTGCCTTGGAGACCCAGACCGGGAGTTGAAACATCGAGCAGAAGTAGGTTGGAATACTTGTGAGGACAGAATTGAGAAGAATTAGTCGTCCACTAGAGAGCAGAGAGCCTTTCCATCCTGCAAGTCGGTTGTCGACTTTCTCTATCAAAGGCAGATAGTCGGCTTTTCGCAGCGGTCTGGGCGAGAGCGGCAACCCTAAGTAGGTTAATGGGAAGGCCTGCACCGAGCAACCGAGGAGTTGAGCCAAGGAGGTTGTTCGGGAGCAGTCCAGGTTGATAGGAATAATAGAGCTTTTGTCGTAGTTGATTTTAAGACCCGAGTTCTCCGAGAAGGCGTCGAGAATAATCTTGACAGTAGCAGCGGACCTACAAGTTCTGTTGAAGAAAAGTAGCATATCATCAGCAAATTGGAGGGTATGTAACTTGCAACCACCTATTCCAACAGGGGAAGAGGAGCTCAAATTGTGTGAGTTACGGGGAAGCCCCAAGGATCTATCTAGATTGTATCCGACACCTAGAGGGGGGTGAATAGGTGTACCGGCCAAAAATCACAAATAATCGATGCGTTAAAAGTAAATGCGAAAATTAAAAACACACCGAGATTTACGTGGGAAAACTCCAAACTCGGAGTAAAAAACCCACGGGACCAACACGCGAATAACAATCCACTAAGAGAAAAGATTATAAGGTGATTACCGACTCCACGGACTTAACCTCTCTTAACCTCCTATGAATCTCCGCGCAATCCTCCGGGTTGTCCACGCCCTCACGTCCGAGTCCACGAACGCCACGTCCCGAATCCACGAAACGCCACCACTTCGAATCCACGAAGCTTCTATCACGCCGAATCCACGACGCCACTCGAATCCACGAGCCAACGATCCGAATCCACGAATCGCCTTCAAACGCGCCGAATCCACGACGCCTCACGCCGAATCCACGACGCCGTTCATGAGAAGCATCATGAGTATGGTGATCCTTCGCTTAGGAGTATCGTAGAAAACCGAAGAAGAAAACTCCAAGCGAAACGTAGATCAATTCGACATATAGATATTCAATACGATATCTCGATTTGACCTAAAAGAGGCTATGATGTAGAAAATAGGTTTTAGATGAATTCCTAGCCTCTAGGGTTTCTCAAACATGTATTTTCATGAAGCATACAGAGTTAGAGAACCCTAACATCTTATTTATAGACTTTAGAATCAATTAGATTCGGATTAGAGATTTTTCAGATTTTTACCCATCTGTACCGGTACAAACTTGAACTGGTTACCGGTTCCACAAGGACGGAAGATTTTTCTGCGAAGGGCCATTACCGGTAATGGATTGATGGTTGTACCGGTATAGCAACCATGCTTGTACCCCAGACAGTTGTGTTCATTACCGAATGGATATGATGGCTGCACTGCATGTGTTCAGCCGTTACAGAATGGGTATGATTCTCGTACCCGTACACATTTCGTCATACGGTAATGGGTATGATTCTCGTACCCGTACACATTTCAGTCACGGTAATGGGTATGATTCGTACCCGCATGTGTCTGTGTACAGTATACTTTGTAAATTTTCCAATTTCCGAAAATTACAAAGTTCCAATATAATTTCTAATCCGTTAAACATTAATTTATGATTCTAATGCCTATAACTAAGTATGAATCACCATATTATGAATTAAAAACTTACCTAGACATCGTGATTCACATCGTGAGCCAATTCCCTTTTCTTCGAAGTCTTTGATTCTTCGTCGTTCTTCGATTCGTTCCGATCCTTCAAGACTCCGACTCAATTCACGAAACTTGCCAATACAAAATCCTTAACAAATTGAACAATCGGTGTAACATGCGGAACAGCACATCGACACAAAGATTAAAAAGGAGGGGAGATAGGTGGTCCCCCTGGCGCAACCCGCGTTTGCACAGGAAATGCCTCCTCGGGACTCCATTGAGAAGCACTGCCGTGGATGATGAGCGGAGCAGAGAGGTTACCCAGTTAATCCAACGGCATCCGAACCCCCTGGCTTCGAACAGACTAGAGAGAAAGGCCCAATTAATGCTATCGAAAGCTCGTTCAAAGTCCAATTTGAGCAAGGCTGCTTGTTGCTTTGATGAGTGAAGGTGGTGGGTGAGGATATGGGCCGCCGAGAAGTTATCGAGAATGTGACGACCTTTTATGAATGCAGCTTGATAAGGGTTGATGAGATGGCCCAAGAAGCCTTGAAGTCTAGTAGCCAGAACCTTGGAGATGAACTTGGCCGAAGTGTTGACCAGGCTAATTGGTCTGAAGTCGGACGCCATAGCCGCACTGGATTTCTTGGGTATTAAACAGATCCAACTGTCGTTGATTCCCTCAAGATTGGCAGTGCTATTATAAAAGTTGTCAAATACCTTAAGTAAATCCTCCTTGATCAAAGTCCAAAAATGTTGGAAGAACATCGTCGGTAATCCATCGGGTCCCGGTGCTTTATCCGGATCTGTGGCAAACACCGCGCGCCTCACCTTTGCCTCCGAGAAAAGGGACTCAAGATCTAGGCGCAGCACCCTGTTTACATCACTGTAAAGCTGAGGGAGAGAGATAGTGTGGCTGTAACATCCCGAACTCCTAAAGTCTAGAAGTTACGAGGTATGTTGACTCGAGAGGCCTTTGGAATGGTCAAAGATGAGTTCTAAATGATTTAGAAAGGTTTTGGCATCGGTCGGCACGAAAGAGATTCGAAAAGATGCAAAAATCAACACTCTGGAGCAAAGTGTACCGGTACAACGTTGATGGTTGTACCGGTACAGCAAGCAGACCGAGGGTCGAGGAGTGTTGGGATGGTTTAAAGTTGAGTCCCAAAGGAGTTGGCAAGGCTCTAGCATTGCTCGGTGCAAATTGGAGTCGAAACAATGCGAGATTGAGGTTCAGGAGCCTGCGGGTGCTTTCGGTGCACTATGTGCGAGAACGAAGCCCGAAAGGCTATCTTGGGCCACGAGCTAAATCCGACGCTTGCACGGATGAGATAGTGATGTGGACATGATTTAAATCATGTGTGGAGAGTCTCGGTTCGATTTGAAACGAATCGGATGTCAAACGGGCCAAAAGTGAGTTGAAACGGAGAAGAAACGGTGAAAAAGCTGAAAATTTGGCTAAGTCCTTGGAGTGGGCTGAAGGTCCCTGTGGGGACCGGTCCCTGTAAAGGGAGACCGGTTCCTGAAGGCTGTCCCGCTAGAGCAGGCTCTCTGGGACCGGGTCCTTGAGGGAGAGACCGGTCCCCATGTGCGCAGTGCTGGAGCAGGGCTCTCTGGGACCGGTCCTTGGCTTGGGAGACCGGTCCCTGAGCGTAGAAAATGCCCAGTCTGGGCAGTGTGAAGGGTGGAAAGTTGAGGGGCTATGATGCAATTGTGCAGGGGGTTAGTTGTAAAGGGGGGGATTAAAGCCCTCTTTCTCTCCCTCACTCCCTCAGATCTCTCTCCCTCCCTCTCTCTGTTCGACCGCAAGAAGAAAAGGAAGAAAGAAGGAAAAAGGGGAAAAAGAGAGAAGTAGAAGAAGAGAAAGAAGGAGATGGAGAAGATGATGGTGATGATGATGATGGCCATCCTCTCCTTCTTCCTCAAGCAAGAGAGCTTTGGAGAGGTAAGCTTGCTCTCTCTCTCTCTCTCCCTCTCATGGTAGATCTTTTAGTAGTGTGTTTCTAAACCCTAGACCTAGGATTTTGATATCTCTACAAGTGTAGAAACGTAGTAGTAGCCGAAGAACACATGAAAACCATGTTTTCTTCGTGGTGCTCTAATGGTGGATTTCTAGGGTTTGCTCTAAGCACCCTATGGATGGTTCTAATACTCGTAGATGAGTTCCTAGATGTTGAACAATCTTTCCTTTGCTTGTTCTAGAGATCAAAACGGTAGGTTTTGCACAAAAGCTAAACCTAGGGTTAAAAAGGGGGTTTTTAGAAATAGATGAGTTTGATCTCATTTGACCCCATAGAAACCTAATTGGGAGTGCAACGAACGCGTTGGCGCGCTCGGTTCGGTGATCTGACGAGCGAGTACAAAGATATTAATTATTTAATATATTCATACCAGATGTCCGCAGCACGCAAGATAGGAGCCCAAAATTCATGAAAACGGAACTGGGGCAACTTGAAGGCGTGGAGCAACGGCACAAGGTCTCGGATCGAGATTTGGTGGTCGTTTGGTTGGTCGTGCAAGAGTCCGAGCCAAACCGGGTCGAGAGTGCTGCGGGCGGCCGATTGCAAGTGTCGACGAGCAATCGGAGTGCGAATTGAGGTGGGTTGTGTTTACCGAAGCGACTAGGTCGCCTGTATGTCTAAGAGTGACAAAGTTTCATGTTGATGCATGTGATCCATGTATAGGAAATGCATGTTAAAGAACCTAGTGTAAAATGCTAAGTAGATGCATGAGATAGCATGATGAATAATGCTAGGTAAACACATGATGAGCATGATAATAGCATAATATAGAAATGCTAGTGAGCAAGTAAGCATGAGGTAAATGAACTGGTAGATATAAGAATGTCAAGTATAAGAATGCTAAGTAATAAATGTGAGTAATGAACTAAATACACATATAGATCGAGTGGCATGTAACCTAATGTAAAGAACATAGGTTGTAGTAAACTTAGAGTCAATGGACCTAGGAGTGTGGCATCAAACCTAGCGTAAAGAACACAGGTTGTAGTAAACCTAGAGTTAGATGGATCTAGGTAAAGAACAGTGAACCTAGTATCAAGGACATAGGTTGGATAAAGATGATAATGGACCTAGTGTTAGTAAACATAGGTCGAGTTCGAATGACATGGAACCTAGTTAGAAAACCTAGGTTATGTGACAAGAAATGAGCCCTAGTGTCAAATAGACCTAGGAGATAAAGACATTGGACCTAGAGGGTCGTCTCTTGAGGGCCTAGCTAACCCTCAAGCTAAGTGGAACGGATTCATGGAATCCCGAGACTTGCGCACCACTGAGGGTGCCGGGCGTGTGCGACGATTTCGCCGTCCAGGGCTATACCACTTACGTGGTGTGTGTGCGACGATTTCGCCGCCGGGTGGGTGAGCCGAAATGAGTTCGATACCGGTTAAGCTGGGTGAGAATCAGACCGCCATGAGTTGACACCATGAGTTTGGAAACCATTGCTGGGTAAGTACGATACGGGCGCGCCAGGAGGCGGAGGAGTGACTTAAACCATTGTTGGGTGATGTGCGATTAGTTCGCCGCCAGGTGGTTAGGTCATGACTTGGTCCTCGCTGGGTAAGTCCGCCGTGATCGCCACCAGAATGGTTATGTCAAGTTTTGACAATGCTCCATAAGCAAGCAGGCGTACGATTTCGCCGCGATGAGGCTGAGTCACAGAGGGCGGCAGGCTGTTGACAGCTGGGGTGGTTGTGAGACGTCCAACGCCTCGGTCTAGACAGCAGGCGGATTATCCGCAAGAGATTGACTCAAGACCGAGTCGGGTGGCATAGTAAGCTGAGGTAGAGTGGACCTTAGTGGTGAATTGCTAAGTAGCATATGTGCCCAAGTGTAAAGAATAAAGAGTGAGAATGAGAATAGCTAGTCCAAGTAGATAGCTAAAAGCAAATGAAATGGCTAAAGTAAAGAATAGAAATAAAGTAAAGAAAAGCCAAGAGCTAAAGGGTAATTTTGCATATTGCATTTGTGAGGCAGGTTTTTATGTTAGTTGCAAATTATATATATATCTGTGGATGTTTTTGGACTAACATATTTGCAGTGCCTCCTTGGACCTATTGGTCGAGCTTTTTCCTTGGGTGATCGTACCCACTGGGAACTGTATTTATATAGTTCTCACCCCCGTGTGGTTTGGGGGTATTTCGTGTTCGTGCAGTGTGTGCGGCGCGTGAGGCAAGGGCGTAGCTCATAGATAGCGCCCTACCGGAGACCAGGTAAGTACGGTTAATGAGCTTAGGGGTATCGTGGGAAAAGAAAACAAGTTGTAATAAAAATGTATAATTTACTAGATTGTGTTTGGAAGTCGGTAATAATGAATGTAAAAGTTTAAAGTTAATGTAATATTGTAATATGGGTTGAATGGTTGTAATAGCAAGTAGCTGTTTTATGTTTATGATACTTTCTTATGCAATCTGATTGTAATATCTGTTCCTGTTTGGAACCTTCTTGTAATTATATTGCGTCGCCTTGAACGTACAGGGAAAACTCTATCCGTTCGGCGGTCTGTCGGCGCGCCCGAATCCGACCAAATTGGCGGGCACGGGGCGTGACAGTGGCTGCAAGCATGCTCTACCCCAAGTTGATTAAGAAAAAAATTATATAGGTGGTCAGCAATATAGTCAGGGGAAGAGAAGGATGTAGAACCATCGCTGAGGAGAGAAATCTGGTTCAAACAGTTTCGACCATTAGCCTTGGCGTGGAAGAATTTGGTGTTAGCGTTGCCTGCTTTAAGCCACTGTAAACGAGATCCTTGTCTCCATTTCAACTCCTCTTGGAGACAAAGCTCGTCGTGTTGCTCCTTAAGCGTAGGTCTGAACTCTAGCTCCGCGTCCGAGAGGATCCGACACTCTTCGGCTTTATCCAACCATTCAATCCAGGCAAGACAAAGGCCGGCCTGCATCATGATGGACGAACAAAGACCAGCACTCCAGGATTTAAGATCTTCTGTAACCTTCTTGACTTTCGAGAGAAAACCCCTGCTCGTCTCTGCTAAATTCCAAGAACTAGACACCACCTCGTTCAGGGAAGGGTAGCGGAGCCAGAAGGATTCAAACCTGAAGAGAAACAACGAAGGCAAGAAAGAAAAGGCAGTCAGAAGAAGAGGAGCGTGGTCGGACCTTGGTCTGGGAAGGGCGCATAAGGTAGATCGAGGGAACACGGATTGCCATCGAGGCGAAATGAAAGCCGGGTCCAGTCGTTCCAAAGTGGGATGACGTCGACCATTGGACCAAGTGAATGCACGATTCAAAATTAGGAGATCAACGAGACCCTTGTCGGCAATTACCTCCCTGAAGCGCAAAATATCAGAGACATTCGTTGTCGGCCCATTTTTGTCGGCCGCCGAGAACAGAACGTTGAAATCTCCCATAACTGTCCACAAATCTGAAGGCGAAACACTGATGGAACGAAGTTCAAGGAAGAAATCCAATTTGGGTGCTGCACCAGTGGGACCATAGATGTTAGAGATGAGGAAGATATTACCATCCGCCTTACGCTTAAGCCTCAGATTGAGAGAGTAGGGCCCCGTCCAACCATCAATGTAGTTGAAAAGATCAGGGTTCCAAGCAGTGAGAAGGCCTCCTTTCGTCCCCTCCGCATCTAAGGTTCTAAAGTCTCTGAGGTGAGAACCACAGAAGGATTGAAATTTGGCAAAACAGATGGACGGAAGTTTAGTTTTTTGGAGGCAAACCACACAGCACTTGCTATTATGAATAACGGATTTGATGACAACACACTTGGCAAGGTCGTTAAGACCCCTTACATTCCAGAAGGGAAAACGAAATCTCTATTCCTAGCCATTAAGAAATAGAAAACACCCGACAGCCACGCGGCAGGACTACTGGGTACCCTCGTCGACACCCGCGGCATCCCCAATCAAGTGCACAGATTTGGTCGTGGGCGGTGCAGGGAATGCTCCGTTGCCATCCACGGGGATCACAGATTTGCCCTTGGCCAATGCATGGTCTGCTCCGTGGTCGTCAATGATAATGCCACAAGAGGCTTTGATGAGGCGGATATCGTCCTGGGAAAGAGGGAAGGCAGGATTGAGATCTGCGGCTTTGGGAGGAACACGAGCCCCAAAGGTCTGAGGATGAGGGAGCTGGAGGCAGATCGACGAAGAGGTTGCCGGTGCAGAGGCAGAGGAGATAGCAATCGATCTGGTGAGTTTAGAAGCTATCCGTGCCAACTTGAGCTTCCGGCACATGAGTTCTTGCGCTTTCGCCAAGGAGGATTTGTGGATTCCCTTATTTTTGTCGACAGGCGAAGGCTCGTCGGTACGAGAAGAGCTTCCCAGGCGCCGAACACTCTGAGCGGAAGGATTTTAGCGGTAAATGGCTTCGGGCGTCAAGAGCGGAGGAGGCAGCTGGCAGTAGATCGGAGGGAGAGGAAGTGACCGCAGAAGGGGGGTCGGCGGTGGGAGGAACAGGGAAAGTTCGAAGGCGAGAGAGAACCCAAGAAAGAAGAGCCACGAGCGCGCGGTAGTGAACCTGTGCCCACCCGGCGAAAGGGGAGGCCGGCGGAGGGACCCGGCTGACCCGCTCAAGGCCGCAAGAAGGTCGAGAGTAAAGGGGGCCCGACCGGATAGGGAGCTGCAGACACGCTACTGGGCCCAGGCTCATCCGGCGACATGGGGCTGCTGACCATGGCATCACAGGGATCGGGCAGGCCCTGGTCCAAGATAGGTGGGCCCAACCCGATAGGAGGCTCAGCCCCCCCGGTCGCGGACAGGGGCGGGGCCCCCAAGGCCTCAGAAGGGTGAAGGATCTCCAAGACTGGGTACGGGCCTAGGGACACCGGCCCAGGCCCGAGAAGCAGTCCAAGAGCGGTGGTGGCTCCAACGGCATCCGGAGTGGTCCCCGACGAGGCAGCGAGCGGTGACTGTGCTTGTCGGACGAAAAGACAAAACGCCGATTAGCACGATTCAAAATCGGACGGCTGGGGCTCGCCGATCGCCTCACTTTCCTACGGCGGCGACGGCGAAGTCCGGCACGAACAGCGTCGGTCGGCCTGGTGGAGCGAACGGTCGCGAGCTGGGCGAAAACCCCAGAATTCCCAGAGCCCTTATCCCTAGAACTCCCGGAGCCCTTAAGGAGACCACTTGAGCTCCCGGCGCCCCTGGGAGGGCGAACCAGCCCCGATTGACCTTCGCCCCCCGGGGAGTTGTCAGGATCACGAGGCCTCCGAAGATCGCGCCTAGCATGCGAAACAGAAGAGAAGCCCGTAAGTGAGAGGAAACTTTCCTGAGCCTCCATCGTTTCGAGACCGAGATGCCGGTCGAGATCTTCTCCAAGCAAGATGGGGTTGGCCTCCTCCCAGGACTCGATCTCAACCCGGATGGAGAAGTGACGGTCTTCGACCATGAGGTTGAGAACCTCAGGAATGAGACCGACATCCTGGCATCGAATATTGACTCTGAAGAAGCCAACGTCAAGACACCTTTCGCTGAGCTGGTCAACATCCCACAGAGCCCCGAAACTGCTGATGACCGCCACGACATCCTCAGAGTTCCAGCAAAGGATCGGCCACCCGTGAAGTTTGATCCAAGCCTTGTGCCGCAGGTGGCCCCTCTCTTGCTCCGAAGGCTCCACCTAGTTGGAGAAGCGAAAGAGGGAACCTCCAAGCTGGATGGGGCTTCTCCCGATAGCCGATTCACGCACCACCAAGTTGGGGAAGAAGATGGCGAAGGGAGGATCGCGGAGGGTAGCCACCTTATAATCAGCAGGCGAACCACCTAACCTCTCAGCCAACGCGCGGGGCAAGAAATCCTTGATATGTCCCGGGTGAGGCCAGAGCGCTTCCACCAACGCCACAGAGCCAGCAAGGAAGGGCGACCCATTCGGGGGTGGTCTGGCCGGAAGAAAGGCTTCCGAGGAGGGCGGCCTCGCGGAGAGAAGGCGAGGGTCCATGGGTGGGACGATTGAGGTGCTCCGGAGGCGGCAAGACCTGGCAGAGTGTCCGAAGCGCATGCAAAAGAGGCAGCGATGCGGGTCCCTGCAGCGGCACGAAATGCCCTTTTCGAAACACCGAAAGCACCGCCCCTTAAGCGAAGGGTTGAGGATGTATTTCGGGGGAAGAAGGGGAAGGCTGGGGTGGCGAAAGGGAAGGAATGGACGAGGGGGAGGTCCAAAAAGTTTGGGGGGAGTGGGGGGAGAAGGGGTCAAAAGGGCATCTTTAAAGGAGACGCCGATGCGAGCACGTGCACCACGCGTGGGAAGGGGAAGCAGGGGAGCAGTGCTGGGGGATGGCAATCGCTGGGGCCCGCCAGTGGAAGTAGAAAGCTGCTGAGGTAGCAGCCGGGACCCGCCATGGCGAGGGAGCCGTTGGGCCCGAGGCGGCCTCTGGGCCCCGCCGGGGACGGAGGATGTACCGGGCGGAGGAGGGAGGGAGGGGGGGTGGGTGGGGAACAGGGGGGCACCGCTTCAGTTTCAAACTAATTTAATTGAATTAATTGAGTTTGTCATCGATTTGCTGATTCGGTGGATGATTTGATCATCGAGCTTGCAGCTGTAGTAGAGCGGCAGGGGCGGTAGCTGCCGCAATCAACTATAGCAATGCTATAGAAATAGAATTTAATTATTAAATTTCATTGTTTCAGAAAATTAGGAAAATTGATAATTGGTTCGATTTGAATTTGATTCAATCGAGATATATCGATTTAACTCGATTAATTTAATAGTGAAATTAGATGGTTTGTTTTGCATTGATGTATGTTTGGAATGATGATGATGATCATGGATAATTCCATCTTCTGTGATGTGCATGAGATGTATGTAATTTATTTTTGTCATTTATTATTTTATTTTTGGTACCTACGAGCACCCAAATTAATGTAATTTAGAGATCTGTATGTCTCAATAGTTATCATATATAGGTTGCATTCTCTGATTTTTTTTAGAGAAATGTTAGGTTACATTTAAAAGAGACCAACCGCATGTCACAGTGTTGATCGGATGCGCGAGGACTAAAAACGTAAGGAATTAAATCGAACCGATACAGACAGGAGTTGATCTAGATGGATCCCGGTCAAAGACTTATGCAATTAAGTGCTTCGAATGTAATTAATGACCTCATGATACGATTCGGCCTAATGACTCAAGGTAGAATCAATCTGTCTATAATCATCATCATCGATTTTAGTAGTATGTGATGTTTGTTTGTTGGATGGTTAATTTATTTTACACATTAGATGTTCTAAATAATAATAATAATTAAATTTGAGATCAAAAAGCTCCCCCGCGAAAATATTAAGTTCATAGGTCTTCCATCGTTGTAGAGTGTGGTCTTCTTTTTGGTGTTGACTGCGATAACCGGATATGATCAGTAGTTGCGTCAGGAAACTGAAACCATTCTATTCTGGCATAAGGTCGAGGAGTAATACAGGGTTCGTCCCAATACGAGGGCTTAATAACAGTTTTTATTCTGGCTTGGAATGGTGGGTTCGATTTAACTAGGGAGTGAGCCAATAATCGGATACGGTGAGGATTCGTAACCTACGGACCAAGGCTCGTTGCAATATTGGTTGTGAAATATTTTGACAAGAGTTGTCTATATATGTATCGAATATAAAGAACTAATATGCGGATATGGTGAGGTGACCCATAGTTGGTGGGACCACAGGACCAACTAGAAACCTTGCTGCGTGGGTTTTCGTTTTCCTGCTCAGGGAGTGTAGGAATCCCACAAATTAGTAGGAGGCACCATTTAATTTAAAATTACTCAAATTAAATGATTAGTCTAGCTAGTACGATCTACTAATTAGATCTCTACTTTCTACAGACAATGACTGCCTCAAACCTTTTAATTAATACTCTTAACGCCAATTGTTTAACTGACGGTAATTATATATGCTGACTAGCTGAAGAATCTTAAAACTGTTTTTAAGTTTCAAAATTTTGATGTATATGCTCGACCAGCATGCTCCGGCATTGCTCGATAGACAAACTAAGAAGAGAACTTTAAAGAGGTCAAAGGAGAATGTTCTTCTTATAGAATAAACTTATACCAACAGAAAGTCTTATAGTAAGAAAGAAGTTCTGAAGAAACCAAAAGCCGATGAAGGAAAATGTTTCTAGTGAAAGTAAAAGGTCATTGGAAGAGCGACTGTCCTAAATATTTGGTAGGCCTAAAGAAAAATGTTAAAGACAAACCTTTGGAAGTTAAGTCCCATTTGCTCACAATTAAAACTAATCTTTTGGTTTCATCTACTCTCGGTTGGGTGTTTGACTAATCTTTCGGTTTCATCTACTCTCGATTGGGTTATTGATTCTGCTTATACTTCCTATATATGTACCTCCATTCAAGGCCTAAAGGAAAGTAGAATGTTGCAGGATGGTGAGATTGCCTTGCGAGTTGGGAACAAAGCAAAAGTTGCTGTCGTAGCCAAAGGAATCTATCTTGTACAGTAACCAAGTGGTCATGTTTTAGAGCTTAAAAATTGTCTTTTTGTCTCCGCAGCTATCAGAAATTTGATCTCTGTTATTTTATTAGCTCACTCAGGATATTTATTTTTATTTAATAAGAACTGTTGCAATATTTATTTTAGAAATAAAATAGTTAGTTATGGTTCGTTAATAGACCGTCTCTATCAATTACATTTGGATGTAATTGCTATTACTATTGAGCATGTAGTAAATGCCGTAGTGTCAGGGTCCTTTTGGCTGTCAGCGGCCCTGACTTTCTCAATAACATTGAGTTTGTAAAGAGTCTGTAAATGTTGTGTCGGGCCACGACGTCGACATAGGATTTTTCTTGTTTCGGATGGGCATTGCTTGTAAATTGGTATCTGGTTGGCTACCCGCGGGTTCACTTGTGCTACGCATCCAAGAAAACATAGGCATTTCGCTAACGATGGCCGCTTATGCGACGGATTGAGCCGGACACGTGTCGAACATGGGTCAGCGGCCTATTTTCCCATGGGTGTGCGGAGTGGGGAAAACGTACCCCTCGGTGGGCACCTTTGTACCCCGGGGTGCCAAGTGGGTGGATGCTAATATAGGGTAGTACGGGAAGGTTGGGTGAGACGTATTAAGTGAGCCGGCTTTGCTAAATGCGGAGTGTCTTGGTGATCATTTTGCCCTCATCGGCCATGCCCGACCAAGTCGAATCGTGTGCCTTTTGCTTGTAGTCCATCTTTTCGTTATCAATAAAATACTCGTTGTTTGTGCCAATTTGCAGGACCCCTTTACGTGCTCTCCGAATTCTCGGTCGTTGCTAATTTGCGAAGTTATGCCTCGAGACTGTTTGGCTGGCTCGTTTGTGCAGGTGACAGACGATTGTCGCGCGGGCTTTTCGACAAAAAGTCATTAGACCCGTGACAAGTGGTATCAGAGCCCGGGCGACGGAGACGACATGGGCCGGAGCAAAGCCCATGTCGCAGAGACAAGCACGGTGGCACAACCATCGACAGTGCAACGTGTGGCGCCGCCGGATAAAAAGGGACAAGGCGAATCAGATAGGGACAGGAGCAATCGAGAACGACTTATCGACTTGGAGGCACAGCTTGCTCGACTCGACGAGAAAGTGACAAGGTGACCACGCATGAGGAGTGGATCGCCATGCTGGTGGCGATGCTCGCTCAACTCGTTGAGCAAGTAGCTGAGCTGCAGGATAACACGAAGGAGGCGGTCCATCACTTGAAGGAGCAGACCATCGAATTGTTCGCACGGGTCAACCTGCTGACAATGGCCATGAGTAACGCTCCTCCCGCAACACAAGGTGGTGGGCATGCGGGGTGTGTTCGGGTGCCGGAACCGCGATGCTTTCGTGGAGCTCGTGATGCGAAAGAGCTCGAGAACTTTCTATTTGACATGGAACAGTACTTCCGTGTCGTCAAACCAGACAATGAGGAGTCGAAGGTCACGTTTGCGACGATATACCTCGACGGGGATGCTAAACTGTGGTAGAGGACCCGGTATGAGGACATTCAGGAAGGTCGCTATGCCATCGATACTTGGAAGGACCTAAAGGAGTTAAAGGCTCAATTTCTTTTTGAAAATGTCGAGTTTATTGCGCGGCGGAATTTGCGAAGGCTCCAGCATACGGGGTCAATCCGAGATTATGTCAAGCAATTCCCCGCATTGATGCTCGATATTCGAGATATGTCCAAGAAAGATAAACTCTTTCATTTTCTGAAAGGATTGAAACCTTGGGTGCAGGCGGAACTGCGTCGCCAGAATATCAAGGACTTAGCCGCGGCCCAGGGGGCGGCTGAGCGACTGACCGACTACTCAACGCCGGAACACCCCAAGAAGAAACCCGTGAGTAACAACCCCAAGACCCACAACCACAAGGTGAAGGGTAAGGGACCAACACCCACAGAGCGAAAAAGGGGTAGGTTCGAAGGGTCCGAAGAATTTGAAGAGCCCCAAGGAGGGTTGCTTCCTTTGCGGGGGTCCACACTTTGTCAGGTCGTGCCCTCAGAGGAAGTCCCTCAATGCAGTGCAGACGAAGGACCCCGAATTTGACGAAGAGGAAGAGGCAACGAGACAGAAGCATTCGGAGGGGGGCACTCCGGTTGCTCAATGCGCTCAAGGGTCATGTGGGGGAGAAAGAGAAAACCCCACTATCGAAGGCGAAATCCCCTTCACCAAAGGAGAGCAAGCATAGCGAACTAATGTATGTGGACATTAAGCTCAACGGCAAGACAACTAGGGTGATGGTGGACACAGGTGCAACTCACAACTTCATTGCGACTGGTGAAGCGGAGCATCTCGAACTTGCACTCAGCAAGGATGGAAGTCGCATGAAGGCAGTAAATTCGAAGGCCCAACCTATTGAGGGCCTTGCGAAAGAAGTGCCTGTTAGCATCGGCTTGTGGATGGGTAAAGCCAATTTCATGTCAGTGCCGCTGGATGATTTTCAAGTCATCCTCAGGATGGAGTTTCTTCAAACGTCTAGAGGAGTACCCATGCCATTCTTGGATGCACTCTGCATAATGGGTGATGAATCTCCATGTGTCGTTCCGATGGTGCGGAAGACAACGGATGCCCGACAGATTTCAGCGCTCCAGCTCATAAAGGGCGTAAAGAGGGGCGAGCTGACTTATGTGGCGGCTTTGAAATTGGAAACTGTGAGTGGGGACGAGACTCCGACACCACCCGAAATGGTGAAGCTCTTGAAGGAATTCAAGGATGTTATGCCCCCAAAACTGCCAAAATCCTTACCTTCCCGACGAGCAGTAGACCACCGGATTGAGCTCGAGCCTGGCGCGAGGGCCCCGGCTCGCTCTCCCTATCGTATGTCTCCTCCGGAGTTGGCGGAACTTCAGAAGCAACTAGATGAGCTACTTAAAGGCGGTCTTATTCGCAGTTCGAAAGCACCGTTCAGAGCCCCGGTACTTTTCCAGAAGAAGCATGATGGCAGTCTACGGCTATGCGTGGATTATCGAGCCCTGAACAAGGTGACAATAAAAAACAAGTACCTAATCCTACTCATTGCAGACTTGTTTGATCAATTGGGGAAGGCGCGGTACTTCTCCAAACTGGACTTGCGATCGGGTTATTGGCAGGTTCGGATCGTGGAAGGTGACGAGGCGAAGATAACATGCGTCACAAGGTATGGGGCGTTTGAATTTTTGGTGATGCCGTTTGGTCTTACGAATGCCCCATCTACGTTTTGCACCCTGATGAACCAACTGTTTCACGACTATCTGGACAAGTTTGTGGTGATCTATCTGGATGACATTGTCGTGTACAGTAAGACCTTGGAGGAACATGTTGAACACCTCCGCATTGTCTTCAAAACATTAAAGGAGCACTCCCTCTATGTGAAGAAAGAGAAGTGCTACTTCGCTCAAAAGGAGATCATGTTCTTGGGCCATCGAGTGGGTGGTGGCCTAATCGGAATGGATGAGGAGAAAGTTTGCGCCATAAAGGAATGGAGAGCGCCGACGAAGGTGACAGAATTACGTTCGTTCCTTGGACTTGTCAACTACTACCGGTGATTCATCGACAGTTACTCGCGGAGAACTGGGTCATTGATAGACTTGCTACGAAAGGATCGGACTTGGAGGTGGTCCGATGAGTGCCAGAAAGCCTTTGACGACTTAAAGGCTGCGGTGATGGAGAAGCCAGTACTACGTTTGCCCGATCACTCACTCCCGTTCAAAGTTCATACGGACGCCTTAGATTATGCTATTGGAGGGGTACTCGTGCAAGAGGGCCACCCTATAGCCTTCGAGAGCCGGAAGCTGAATGACACCGAGCGGCAATACGCGGTCCATGAGAAGGAGATGACAGCAGTAGTGCATTGCCTTAGGGTGTGGAGGCACTATCTCCTTGGATCTCGATTCGTGCTCAAGACAGACAACGTCGCTTTGAGTTATTTCCAGACTAAGAAGATGCTCACTCCAAAACAGACGAGATGGCAGGATTTCCTAGCAGAGTTCGACATGGTCTTGGAATACAAGCCAGGACGATGTAACCAAGTTGCTGACGCTCTCAGTAGAAAGATCGAACTTGCTGCCCTTAAAACTCTGACCAACGAGAAGGTAAGTCAAGTACAGGCGACTTTGCAAGAGAGGATCCATGAAGGGTTGGAGAAGGATCCCATGACAGTGACTCTCAAGCAACTGATCGACGAAGGCAAGGCTTGAAGATTCTGGATCCAGGACAGCCTTATAAAAACAAAGGGAGAATTGCTGCGGGTAGGGAACTTAAGGACAGAATTGCTCCATGAGTGTCATGACACCCTGTGGGTAGGCCAACCGGGCGTACATCGAACCTTGGCCCTTATAGAGAGGGCATATTATTGCCGAAAATGGGGGAGGACATCGAAGAATATGTACGCATCTGTCTCACATGTCAGCAAGACAAGGTGGAGCGAGAGAAGCCGTGGGGGCTGTTGGAGCCCTTACCAGTGCCAGAGCGGCCATGGGAGAGCGTCTCCCTGGACTTCATCGCCAGCCTGCCAAAGGTGGGGGGAGATCAGTTGGATTCTCGTCATAGTGGATCGATTTTCAAAGTATGCCACTTTCATCCCCGCACACATATGTTGTACTGCTAAGGAGACGGCAAGGCTATTCTTGAAACATGTAGTGAAGTATTAGGGAGTCCCACAAAACATCATCAGCGATAGGGATTCTCGCTTCCTCAGGCGATTATGGACGGAGCTCTTCAAGCTCTTGGGTTCCAAGCTGTACTTCTCTACCATCCTGCACCCCCAAACGGATGGCCAAACTGAAAGAATAAATGCTCTGCTCGAGCAATATCTTCGGCACTTCGTAAGTGCCAACCAATGGGACTGGGTGAAGCTACATGATGTAGCCCAGTTCTCGTACAACCTGTAGCGGAGCGCTGTGACCAACAAAAGCCCCTTCAAGATCATCACCGGCCAACAACCTTCCACACCACATACTTTGGTCATCGGGTATACCGGCAGCAGCCCCTCAGCTTACCACCTTGCCAAGGAGTGGCATCGTAATGTTAAGATCGTCCGAGCCTACTTGGAGAAGGCGGCAAGAACTATGAAGAAGTGGGCCGATAAGGATAGGCGACCTCGAGACTACAGTAAAGGCGACCTCGTGCTGGTCAAGCTCCAACCAGCATCCTTGAGAGTATTCCGAAAGGTGCACAAGGGTTTGGTCCGAAAGTATGAAGGCCCTTTTCCTATCGTGGGCAAGGTGGGAAAGGTTTCCTACAGCGTGCAGCTCCCGACGTGGCTTAAAATCCACCGGTGTTCCATACGAGCTGCCTGAAGCCCTACCATGCCGATCGCGAAGATCCCTCAAGAAACATCTCGACTCGTCCCACCCCTACAATTTCCTCTGTCGAGAGGTGAGTTGACAAGATTCTGGTGGACAAAGTGCGGAAACTACCCAGTGGAGCAGTTGAAAGGGAATTCCTCGTCCAGCGGAAGAACCTGCCAAAGGCTGAAGCTAGTTGGGAGCGGGAAAATGCACTTCGGCATGAAGAAATCCGAATCAGGGAGTACCAATAGAAGACCTCGGCGGACACGTCGGGATGAACAGAGCACGCATGGAGGTACAAGCTGAAGACCTCGACGAGGGCATCGAGGAATTAAGTGGGGGAGTCTGTCAGGGTCCTTTTGGCTGTCAGCGACCCTGACTTTGTCAACAATATTGAGTTTGTAAAGAGTCTGTAAATGTTGTGTCGAGCACGACGTCGACATAGGATTTTCCTTGTTTGGGATGGGCATTGCTTGTAAATTGGCATCCGGTTGGCTACCCGTGTGTTCACTTGTGCTACGCATCTAAGGGAACATAGGCATTTCGCTAACGATGGCCGCTTATGCGACGACCGAGACGCGTGTCGGACATGGGTTAGCGGCCTATTTTCCCATAGGTGTGCGGAGTGAGGAAAATGTACCCCTCGGTGAGCACCTTTGTACCTTCGGGGTGCCAAGTGGGTGGATGCCAATATAGGGTAGTACGGGAAGGTTGGGTGAGACGTATTAAGTGAGCCGGCTTCGCTAAATGCGGAGTGTCTTGGTGATCATTTTGCCCTCATCGGCCATGCTCGACCAAGTCGAGTCGTGTGCCTTTCGCTTGTAGTCCATCTTTTCGTTATCAATAAAATACACATTGTTTGTGCCAATTTGCAAGACCCCTTTACGTGCTTTCTCCGAATTCTTGGTCGTTGACAATTTGCCAAGTTGTGCCTCAGGACGGTTTGGCTGGCTCGTTCGTGCAGGTGACAGACGAGTGCCGCGCGGGCTTTTCGACAAAAAGTCACTAGACCCGTGACAGTAGGGTCTAAGAGACCTAGATATGAGATTAACCAAAAATACTTGTGGCACTTAAGATTAGGCCATATAGGAGAAGATAGGATAAATAAATTAGACAAAGATGGACTTCTTGATCCGTTGGCTTCTGAGCCATATTCAGTTTGTTAGTCTTTGTCTTCAAGAAAAGATGACCAAATCACCTTTGTAGGACAAGGGGACAAGTCCACTGAAGTATGTGCCTTGGTGCATACAGATATTTGCGGCCAATCTAATGAGCCAGCCAGGATGGTTATCTCTACTTCATAATTTTTACTGATAATTATTTATAGTACGGATATATGTATCTTATGAAATATAAGTTTGAAGCCTTCATAAGGTTCATATAATTTAGACATGAAGTAGAAAAGTGGATGGGTAAATCCATTAAGATCTTTCAATCAGATTGAGGTGGTATTTTACAGAATTTCGATTTCATCTCAAGAATAATAGTATAGTGTCTCAGTGGACACCTCCTGAAACTCCACAGCATAATGAAATTTTAGAATGAAGGAATCACACTCTATTAGATATGGTGTAATCCATAATAAATTTCACATATTTATTCGTGTCCTTCCGAGGATACGCAATTTTAACGGCCGGTTATATGTTAAATAGAGTTTTCCCCAAACTCGGTCCTTCCACACCGCATGAAATATGATATCGAAAGAAACCGAGTCTTGATTTTCTAAAGATTTAGGAATGCCCGACTTATGTTAAGAAACAAAAGCCGGACAAGAGTCGGGTGCAGATGAGTCGTTTTATAAAATATCCCAACCCAAAGAGTCGGTTGCAGATGTTAAATTAAATATGCGCTCTGTATTTATTCGTAGTTTGTTTCTTCTACGTTTTGCGTCTGAACTTCGTTCTTCTTATTAAATTCTTTCGTTTGTCATCTTCGTATTTTTCTGGTCTCGCTTATACGTACACTATCTTTTTACTCACTTTTATCTTTATTAATCTTATGTATTATAAGTCTGTAACTCATTTAGAACTTTGAGTAAAAATTGTAACTTATTTTGAAAATTGATTCTGCTCGCTTATACATCTAGAGTTGCTGCTACCAAGAATTATTATTGTAACTAATAGCTTTTATAAATGACTTACCTATACTAATGAGGAATTCTTTTTCCTCCACATTTCTCTTGGAATCTGATTAATCATTTGGTTTCTAAATAGATATATTTCTTTAGATAAAAGATTTTCTGTAAAAAATAATTACCCATTGCGTTGCACAGGTTTCTAAACTAGTATGCAATATTTTCATAATATTACAAAGCTTGAGCAAGATTCCCCTATAATGATAATTAAAAGCAAATAAAGAGGCTGCTGCATTTAAATACGAAATTGTAATAAAGAAGCAAAAAGGGTTTTATTAGACATTCTGCATGGCATACACCAGTACGAACATACATGACTCGACATGAGACTCACTGTGCAATTACACGCCTGTAAATACTCCGACTCAACCGTATGACACAACACTAAAATCCTTAATTTAACAGCACTAAGAACCTCATATCAAATATAACTGATTATTATGTTATCATAAACTACTCTTACAAAACACCGCAGTTATTTGCATTCGAAAGTCAGAGAAACTTTAAAACGTTGAGCCCAAAATCATAGAGACTTAACTGGTATTGGAAAAGATGGCTGAAATTGACATTTCATTAATCAAATGAAGGACAATAACAATCTTCCGAATTTATGAAGATCAAAAACTATAGACTTAACAGGAACTGAGAAAGGTAGCAGAATTTGACATTTCATTAAACAACTGAAGGGGGGGCAAGAACAACAATCTTCCAAATTTACCGATATCAAAAATTCGGTCAATCTTTAAAACAGTAGCAAAATTGTAAGATGAATCACATGAAGCTTTCAAGAAACAGATATTATTTTAGAGGTTGCAGAGAAAAGCTGGATAGTAGACCAAGTTACCACTAAGCAGGCAATGGGGGTTTTCTGAAGGGCTTCATCAAAACCCAGCCTTTGGGGATTAGCCTACCGTAGGGGTAGGATATGTGCACTCTGTCTCTCTCGATAACGCTCCCATCAGAGGCATGGTTGACCCAGCCGGCCACGACCAACAAAGACAGGGAAACCAAACAACTTCATGCCACAAAAATATCAAGTGGTTTCTACATGTCAATTATAGTGACTCTTGTATCCTAAACCACCATCAATAGCAACCGCCCACCAATGTCATCGCTTCTTCAAAAAATTAATCAAAGAATTAGTCGGTAAAACAGTACCCACCGTACCAATGAGTGCAGATGCTCTAATCTAAATCTAGGTCTCAGTCATCCATAGGCCATAGCTTCCTTCTAGACAAACAAACTCTTTATGACTTAGGTTTGCTTCTCCTGGCTTAGCAAGCAATTAGTACAGCCCAACAGTTGAACAATTCAGAAAAATATAAAGAAAATTGATATAGAAAAAAAAAAACTAACGAAGATTGAAACAGAATGACGGCACAAAATCATTTTCCTAAATTGTAGCTAATAGAAACTGGCCTAAATAATTAGATGAGTCTTCAAAAAAAGTGCGCCACAGCTCAACAACTACTCTAGTAAAGCAAAAAGGAAAAGAGCCAAAAAAGAAGAATAACAAATAGCAATGACAACTTTTGATTCGGTAATCATTTCCACAGGCATAACCACTTGCCTCTAGAATTTCCCATGATCTTTTCTTTCCAACTTACTTGCCAGTACCATGCTTCGCTTTCGTGTGAGCTTGAAGAGCATTCTCACTGTTAAATTTCCTGTAATTCAAGAGAGCAGTTGACATTGCATTGCCGAAAGTCCTACTGATTTATATAATACGAAAAGGAAACAGGAGGCTATAGTGAGAGGAGGCTGGAGACATACTTGGAGCATGACTTGCAAGTGACTGAACCAACAGATTTTGGAGTCTGCTGCTGCTTATTGCTCACAAGCGTCTTTCCAACCTGTTTGGCAGGATGAGGAGTTGCCGTATGCCCACCTACCTTACCATCACCACCTGCTTGTAAATTTTTCATATAAGAGTTTCACACATCTGCTATGTATTTAACACTAGACAATATAGAATATCACGTGATGAAACCAAGTTATCCCACAATAGAATCCACAATAATGGTAGAAAGAATATCAAAGCCTAAATGCTCTTATTATTGAAGAAGAAGCTTCATTGAAATAAAGAACAAAGTAGATAAGCACCTATTTTTCGGCTTCCGGCTGGGGACACTAGCTTCGCCTTTTTCTCTGACCTAGAAGCAGGCTCGGCAGGTCTCTTCTTGCCGCCGGTCTTAGCCTATAATAAAACATCATTAAGAATAATAAATGCAGAACAATGCTTGAAAACAAAGAGTATGAAATATGAAGCCGATAGGAATCAGACCTTTTTAGGGGTCACTTCTTCCTCTTCTTCATCAGAGCTATCACCGTCATCCTCATCATCACTATCATCCTCTGCCTCAACCATGTCCCTGTCCTGCACAAAAAAAAAAGAAAAAGAAAAAAAAAAGAAAAAAGTCTAGCATGTTTAGATGTATAAGCCCAGCAGAAAACCCTGTGCTTGCTCAAGAATATGATTTCCACATCATTATCATCAACCTAAGCAGTATATTACTTGGAAAGTGTCACCAAGAAACTACAAATGCTTCGCAAGTCTACACATATATTACAAAACAGAAAAGAGGACAAAGACATGAGCCTCTTCTACTTCCTATTTAACAAATACCTCATCGCCATCCTCGTCGTCGGATACATCTTCAGACTCATCATCGTCTTCCTCATCATCTGCGGCTTGTTTACTACTAGCCTTGTCTGGTTCCTCTATCTTGACCTTGGGCTTTGCAGCCGAGGCATCAACCATTACAGCATTATTCTTAGCTGCTGCAGGCTTTGTGTCCTCCTCCTTCACCGTGGGTTTCCCTAAAAAATCAAAAGAAACAACTACAGCTTTATATACTAGTAATAAAAGTCACCTCACGACCTAGGGTTTAAAGTGCAAATCAACACGGGCCATGCTGATCCTGTCGTACAATGCCAACACAAGGTATAGCGCGACACAACCGCTGTTACAGCTTGAAGCCCCTCCTTTTTTGTAGTTTCTTCAACCCAGCAAGTTTAAAGTTGCCTTCCAAACTCTTTTCTTCAACTATTCATCAGTCTCAATGATCAAAATGATAATACAAGCACACAATTTGGGAAATTTTGATATTTGATATTTGATATTTGAAACTAGTGTATTCCATGAAACCAAATAATTTGTTATAAACTTAATGTTGAAATTAGTGACAAGTGATCATGCTAAGTTTTGAGCTAATTTAGGAGAATTAGGTTCTCTCTAAGACAGGTTCTTAGCAAGCAAGTAAGTTTCTTACAACTTATAAACTTGTACGACCAATACTACAAACTAAAGCAAATCGGCGTTCATTAACTTGCACAGTTTGCATCTTATATACTTGTATAAACAATGTGATAAACTTACAATTAAACTGTTATTATTTTCAATCAATAGAAAGTACCATTTGCGCTCAGGCCGAGAGGAATATCTTCATCTTCAGAATCAGTATCTGATAACAAAAAGAAAAAAAAAATTGAAGCAATATTACAGAATGGCAAAATTAAAGAAGGTTTATTTAGTGACAAGGAGATGTCACCTCCGAAATCAGAGGGCTTGGAGGAGGACAGAAGCGTGGAGTCAAGGAAATCAACTGAGAAGCAAGCAAGCAGGTCAGAAAAGAACAAAACAAACGGAATTCAAGAGTTGGTATCGTCAGCAGTAATGTGCGCCGGCGAGCAAAATTGAAAGGATATTCCTCATCATCAGCGATAGCAGTCTTATAGCCAAGGAAGTAGACGCTGGCGTTCTTGGAGCTGTTAGAGAGTTCCAACTCTTTCTCAAAGACTAAGTCGTAAGAAATTTGAGGGACTTTGTCTGCGGACAGGGTTCCGAGGACCAGCTTCTGATTGCTGAACTTCACATAGATTGGAACGCTCTCATTTCCCCTGTCCTTCTTAGCCGCCTCCCCTAGCGACGCCTGCAAATCACCACCAAATAATAATGCTGCTGCTAGACGTACGCCACTATTTAGAAAAGTCCGCAAGTAAGAAAACTTTTTTTAAAAAAAAAAGACCTGAGAAAGATGCAGATATTTGTCGTCTCCGGGGTCGCACTTAACAGTTTCTCCGGGTTTAACTTCAACACCTGAAGAAGAAAGAGAACGTAGCATAAAAGAAGCCTATAAGAGGAAGAGTAGATAGAGAATAACGGAGGATCAAATAGAAAAGAACAACCTACGATGGAAACTATTACGACGTTGATTGGTAAGATCAAATAACACAAAAGAAACCCAAGAGGAATGATAAGATAGTAGGAGGAGATGCAAAAACAACGAGGAAGAAGAAAGAGAAAACAAGAGAGAGGGCTTAACCCCAGAACTCCATCGCCGACTAGATAGATCAGAGATCAGAGATCAGAGAGGAGGAACAAATACGCGGTGGCTGACAGCCGACCGAGAAACCCAAAGGGCAAGAGGAAGCGCTTCCGGTGCGTGGTGGAAAGCTGCTGTGGAGGTTTAGCCTTTTTATTAGGGTTTGGGCTTCCGGATACCCTTTAAAATGCCCCCGCAAAACAAAAAAAAAAAAAAAAAAAAAAAATGGGTAAAATGCATGTCTAGTCTGTAAACTCGGCCGCGTTGGATTCCAAGTGGGAATGGAAATTAGAATCGAAATCAAAATAAGCCATAATTGAAATCAGAACCTCGTTATCTAATTCTATTTAGTTAATTACCTGAATCGAAATCGGAATAAATTATTTTTATTGTCGGTATTTTTATTGTCGGTATTTAGTTCAGGTGGACATAAAAAGCATAATCAATCAAATTAATATACTAACTTTATCTTTATAATATAGTAATTTAAATTCAAATTAAAAAATAAATATTAAAAATTTATATCAAAATTTTGAAATGATGTCAAATTTTAAATCTTACTTTTTAAAAAAAAATTAAATTTTGAGGTTGAGTGGATAATTCAAAATATGAAACTAAATTTTGATTTCTTCAAATTCAAACTTAAAATTACAATTTAAATTTTAATCTGAATTCATAAATTTAATTTAAGTTTTAAATAAAATTTGAAGAAAACTTTATATAAATTAAAATTTAATTTAAATTCAAATTAATAAGTTAGATTCGAAATACATGATTAAACTTTAATTTTTAATTCAAGTTCAAATTAAATTTTAAAATTATATATTTAATTTCTAAATTTAAACTCATATTTTAATTTAAAAAGTTGAAAAAATAAATTTAATTTGAATAAATATTCATTCCGTCCGGATTCAGTTTCCAATTAAAATTGGAATTGGAATAATTCGAATTAAAATTGGGGGATTCCAATTTTCCATTCCACTCGGGAATCGGAATTGGAATGGGACTCTCGCATACCAAACATCCACAAAGGCACAAACGGATTCGTCTATTCCGATTTCGATTTCAGAGTGAAAAATAAGCAAACCAAACATGCCCGAGTCTTCGTTACGTTTTGTTCTCAGACTTTTTATTTCAATGTCACGCCCCGGATTACCACGTTTTTTCGGGCATGTCAACAGACCCAACGTATACATAGAAATTTTTTCTATGTATGAAGTGATAGCTGTACATGTAAACAAAACGAGTTACAACCACAAGGTAAAGAACTGCTAAACTGAAAATAACATATATATAAAAACCTTGAAGGGTTCATGTACGTACAAAATGTCTACTACACAACTCGCTCTAGCGAGCACCTCGACAAAATAACCATATGTACAAACTACCCCCAAAACTATCTGCGAAGGGTACTCCTCTAGCACGGCAACGAGGTTGGAAGGGATCTAACTCGCGACTCCCTTTCCACAATCAGAATCAGCGACAACAGTGGCCGCGGACGAAGGCTTTGCAAAAAGGGATCAACAACTGGATGTAAAAACTACTGCAAAATATAATAGTCCTCAGTGGGTACCGTTACCGACCTCAACGACTCACCCATTAAGTTTACAGAAAAATGTGTAAGAGATAGTAAAGAAAGCTGAAAATCCTACAGCTATATGCCACTATATTATCGCTAACCAACACTAGCTATCTGTAAATATAAAAGAAAATGCAATATCCGACCCAATCTCGCTAGGGACTGTGATACACCCGTCCCGCATGTCGAAGCTACACCAAACACCACCCCGAGGGCTGTTGGTGGAGAGCAAGTCCAAACTGGACAACTATGAAATCAACGCAAAGCAAAGTAGCCAGACTCCGGAGCTGCACTCGTGGGCGCGACCCAATTGAATATGCAAACGTATCTCTGCCGAGCTCAATCAAGCTCTCACAGACTGTAGTTAATGCAAATGGGTCTAACTGGTCTAACAACCAACTCTCATGTGCCATTGGCATAATCTAATGCAAGATAAAGAAATTTGGGTCCACGTCAACCACGACGACACTCGACAGTACAAAATAGTTTACACTCTACTGTAAAACCAGCTCGGCATCCCAGCACGAGCGTAAACTCATTCTACACTAATCTGGGTATCCACCGCATACTGTCAGCGGCGATACAAAAGAACCACAGCTTCTAAAACTAAATCTAGTAATTTTCAGAAAATGACACTGTAGGGTTCAAAAGTTTTCTCCTAAGTCAATTTTCAAGTCCAACATATATACAAATACTAGCTTAACTCCAAATTCAGATTTTATGCCCTAACATACAAATTCCATGAATTCGAGTATTAGTAAACAAAACAAAACCACTGAAAACATGCTGCCGATGCTAAGACGTAGGAAGAAATCTAACGATTTCGGTAAACTTCAACCCACCTCGAAAAACTCGTCCAACAACGACAAGAAGTCGAAAAGAGGGAATCCACGCGCTCGCCCGGCCTCCAACGGTGCAAACGCGACGCTCCCACGCTCGAACGAATCTCCGGAGATATGTCGAGGACTACTCGAGCTCGAGCCGCAACCTCTACAACATACGAGTCTACCAGCTAGAGAGAGGGGGAGAGAGAAAAAGAAGAAGCAGCTCTAAAGCTCTCTCTATGAATATAAAGGCAGGGGATAAACATGGGAATGAATGATCAAGTAAAAGACCAAACTGCCCTTTATCTACTCCAAAAATCCAGCTGGCGTACCGGTACTCCATTTAAATACCAGTACTTGGCCTTCAGCCCGCAGCTCGCGCACTGGGTATTGGTACTAGCCCGATGCGCACTGCATGCGAGCTCGACAGGTACTCGACGGGCACACGGGTTCAAGATCTCCTCACGCAAACCGAGAGCATCATGTTCTGTAATTCCTCTCTGGTACCGGTATTCAACACTAAAATCCTACACTTTGTGGATTTCGATCGTAACTCTACTCGCCTCGCGTTGAGTCCGTTTTGAGTCTATTTCGCGCCAAAACAACTCCGACTTGTCCCGACACTCTCCAGATGTGTCGACAAGCCTCAGATACTGAAATCTCACAGGCAACTAGACACCAGGGACACTACATTCAACGTTTGAAACTTTTAATGAGAATTCAATTGAGTACCTAAAAACTTCAAAAAATTATTCTAGTTCTTAATTAAAATTTGCCCTTAGTTTATTTGTTTGACTGCATTCCACCAATTTATCCTATTATTTATATCCATGGTCTGTTTGCCCTAGTTTTCAGTTCTCCAAAATTGATTTTGGATAAAACTTGTGAAAAGTTTGACTCATTCTAATTAAATAAATAAGTTTTATAAAATAATTATGTAAAACTGTTTAAAAAATTTTTTTTACTCTTGGTAAATAATTATTTTTTACTAACTTTTATTTCAAATTTTAAATTTTAAATTTAAAACTTAAAACTTAAAAATTAAAATTTTAAATCTTATACATGAACTTAAATTTAAAATTTTAATCCATTAATATTTAAATTTAAATTTTGATTCGAAAATCGGAATCAACTACTTATAATTTTGGGTCCTTCCTATAGATTAGAGAATTAGTTCTAAAAATTAGAACTAGATTTTAAAAAATAAATTACCAAACGCTATGAAGAGAGAGAGAGAGAGAGAAAGAGGACTAGTCCAAAGAACTATACTATCGATAATACCAAGCTCTTGGTACTATCGATTTTTCTACATTAGACATTTTCATCATTTTTAGATTATACTATTCAACCAACCACTAGGACCACTATCATCCAAACCGCACATTTTTTCATCCAAAAGCCGAAAGCTCGATTGCACTAAGTGCTTGGCACTATTGATATTATATTAGCATATAAAACATATATATATATATATATATATATACATATATATATATATATATATATATATGTATATATGTATATATATATATATATATGTATATATGTATATATATATATATATATACATATATATATATATACATATATACATATATATATATACATATATATATATATATACATATATATATATATATATACATATATATATATATATATACATATATATATATATATATATAGTTGAGCTAGAATACTCTCGATAGTAAACGGAGCATTTTACTATCAAGTTGTTTTCGATGATAGAACTTCCAAATTGACGATCGTTCCGTTAAATATGATCTAAACCATTTAAACTACCAAGAAATCAAATTTCATGCACTTTCGATATTGTTCTTTTATCCATCTAGTGAACAGAAAATGAATGGTTGAAAATGAATATTCTTTAAAAAATGATGCTAGGAGTCTTGTAATCAATATCACGACTATAGATCTTGTTTTAGATAGTTTAAAGAATTTTCTAACAAAAATTCAATTGATTTGGATATCTTTACAGTTAAACGAGAAAACGTCTCTTATCCGCCATTAAAATTACAAATTTTGAAACCCTTTGATCATTAGGCAAATAATGTCGAAAATATTTGAAATTTGATTTCTAAACACTTTAAGTAGTATAGATCATGTTCAACGAGCGATCGTCAATTTGGAAGCTCTATCATCGAAAACAACTCGATAGTAAAAAATGCCCGTTTACTATCGAGATATTCTAGCCTCAGCCAAAATGCCGTTGTATCGAGTATCTCTAGCTCGGCTCTCTCTCTCTCTCTCTCTCTCTCTCTCTCTCTATATATATATATATATATATATATATATATATATATATATATATATATATATATATATATATATATATATATATATATATATATATATATATATATATATATGGCCATGGCTACTGTCACATACCGAACTTCTAAAGTCTTGAAGTTACGAGGTATGTTGGCTTAGAAGGCCATAAGAATAGTTCCGGTGAAGTCCGGGAGCTTTCGGGTGATTTCGGTGCACTAGGTGCGAACGGAGCCCGAAAGGCTATTTGTGCCGTGAGCCAAATTCGGCACTTGCGCGGATGAAACGATGTTGTGGACATGATCTAAATCATGTTTAGAGAGTCTCGGTTCGATTTGAAACGAATCGGAGGTCGAACGGGCCAAAAGTGAGTTGAAACGGAGAAGAAACGGTGAAAAAGCTGAAAATTTGGCTAAGTTCTGGAAAATCTGCCTTCGGGATCCGGATCCCATTATTGAGGTCCGGACCTCACGCGCAGATGGACTCAGGTGAAGGTACTTGGAGTCCGGACCTCATACATGAGGTCCGGACATGAGGTCCGGACCTGCAGCCCGAAAATGCCCGGTTGGGCACATTACGATAGATGAAAAGTTGAGGGGTTTATATGCAATTTTGGCATATGTAGAGTGTGTAGAGAGGGATAAACCCTCTTTTCTCTCTCTCCCTCACCCAGATCTCTCTCTCCTCTCTCTTCTCTGTCGACCAAACCAAGGAGAGAAAGAAAGAAAGAGAGAAAGAGAAGAAGAAAAAGAAGGAGATGATGAAGGAGATTATAATGGTGATGATCATGGCCATCCTCTCCTCCCTTCTTTGTGCAAGAGCAAGCTTTTGAGAGGTAAGCTCTCCCTCTCATGGTAGATCCTTAGATAATGGGTTTCTAAACCCTAGATATAGAGTTTTGATCTTCTTACAAGCTTTAGAACCTTGTAGAGACTTGGAAACTCATGAAAACTATGTGTTCTTCAAGGAGCTTTAATGGTGGATTTCTAGGGTTTGCTCTAAGCACCCTATGGATGGTTCTAGTACTCTTAGATGAGTTCCTAGACATCAAACAAGCTCTCTTTTGGTTGTTCAAGAGATCAAAATGGTGGGTTTTGCATAGGTGCAAACCTAGGGCTCCAAAATGGGGTTTTTAGAAATACACGAGATTGATCTCATTTGACCCCATGTAAACCTAATTGAGGGCCTAACGAACGCGTTGGCGCGCTCGGTTCGGTGATCCGACGAGCAAGTACAAAGATATTAATTATTTAATATATTCATACCAGATGTCCGCAGCACGCAAGATAGGAGCCCAAAATTCATGAAAACGGAACTGGGGCAACTTGAAGGCGTGGGGCAACGGCACAAAGTCTCAGATCAAGATTCGGAGATCGTTCGGTTGGTCGCGCAAGAGTCGAGCCGAACCGGTCACTTGCATGCGGCGGCCGATTGCAAGTGTCGACGAGCAATCGGACAGCAAACCTAAGGTGGGTTGTGTTTACCGAAGCGACTAGGTCGCCTAAATATGTCTAAGAGTAATGGTTTCAAGTTGATGCATATAAATGATATATGTTACAAGTGTAGAAATGCATGTTAAAGAACATAGTGTTATATGCTAAGTAGATGCATGATAATAGCATAGTGTATAATGCTAGATGAGTAGATGAATGCATACTTAGCATAGTG
This sequence comes from Aechmea fasciata, assembly GCA_025177825.1. Taxonomy (NCBI): domain Eukaryota; kingdom Viridiplantae; phylum Streptophyta; class Magnoliopsida; order Poales; family Bromeliaceae; genus Aechmea; species Aechmea fasciata. The sequence continues at coordinate 1,578,304 of CM045935.1, forward strand.
AGAACATGCTAAAGGAAAATAAACTTGCGATGAAAATGGTAAGCATAAGAATGCCAAGTATAAGAATGCTAAGTAAAGAAGGTGAGTCATGGTCTAATACACCTATAGATCGAGTGGCATCAAACCTAGTGTAAAGAACATAGGTTATAGTAAACCTAGAGTCAAATGGACCTAGGAAAATGACATTTAATCTAGTGTAAAGAACATAGGTTATAGTAAACCTAGAGTCAATGGACCTAGGAGTGTGGCAACTTAACCTAGTGTATTGAACATATGTCATAGCAACCTAGAGTCATATGGATCTAGGTAAAGAACAGTGAACCTAGTGTCAAGGACATAGGTTGGATAAAGATGATAGTGGACCTAGTGTTGGTAAACATAGGTCGAGTTCGAATGACATTAACCTAGAGCTAGAAAACCTAGGTTATGTGACAATGAGTGAGCCCTAGCGTCAAGTAGACATAGGAGGTAAAGGACAATGGACCTAGAGGGTCGTCTCTTGAGGGCCTAGCTAACCCTCAAGCTAAGTGGAACGGATTCATGGAATCCCGAGTTTTGGACACCACTGAGGGTGTCGGGCGTGTGCGACGATTTCGTCGTCTAGGGCTATACCACCGTCGTGGCGTGTGTGCGACGATTTCGCCGCCGGGTGGGTGAGCCGAAATGTGTTCGATACCGGTTAAGCCGGGTGAGGATCAGATCGCCATGAGTTGACACCCTGTGTTTGGGGCACCATTGCTGGGTAAGTACGATACGGCTGCACCAGGAGGCGAAGGAGTGACTCAAACCATTGTTGGGTGAGGTGCGATTAGTTCGCCGCCAGATGGTTAAGTCATGACTTGGGTCCTCGCTGGGTAAGTCCACCGTGGTCACCACCAGAATGGTTATGTCAAGTGACAGCTGGGTTCCGCGTGTGCGACGATTTCGCCGCGATGAGGCTGAGTCACAGAGGGCGACAGGCTGTTGACAGCTGGGGTAGTTGCGTGTGACGCACTGAACTATAGCAAATAGCAAGGTTCGAGTGTGGATGTGAGATCTGAGTTTTTCCAGATTTTCTGGAGGATCGTTGACTGTGTTCCGACCCATGACGCGTGTCCCGAGGAGTGGAGATTTAATCTTGGCATCAAAGTCCAAAAATCTGGATTTTTGGTGACTCTCGGATAGAGTTTTCGGGCATCTGTACCGGTATAAAAAGGTGGCTATACCGGTATGGCCTTGATGGCTATACCAGTACAGACCGTACCTTATACCCGTATGGGAGGCCGAAAGGAGCAAACCCGAGGCTCGGGTTTGGCTGTTTCGCATGGCCCATACCGGTACAAATACCGGTATGGACGGGCAGTTTTCAAAAATCTGAAACCGCAGGGACTGTTTTGCGTTTGTGCATCTCTTTAACAGCACCAAAGCCCTTAGGGCTTTCTTTTTTGTGCTGTGAACGTGAGAGGGAGAGAGGTAAGAGCTCATCTCTTTTTCTCCTTTACCCTTTTGATTTTTGGGTGGTTTTCTTTGGGATTGATCACTCTCCTTCTCTCTTTTGGCTTCTTGGTACATGTTCCACCATGGATGAAGCTTGAGGCTTGTTGTTGGTGCTTGTTGGAGGAGAGATCTTCAACGTTGGAGGGTTTAGAGCCTTGATTAGAGATTCTAGAAGGTAAGCAACACATCCTCTTCCCCTAGATTTGGGTTTGATTGTCTCTTTATAGTTGAAACCCTAAATGTTGATATTAGGGTTTATTATTTTGGGGCTTTTTGATTTGGTGCATCTAGAGCTTAATTGTTGGGTTTAAAACCTTCCTTTAGGTTGGTTTGAGGAGACTCTAGCTTGCTTTTGAGATCTCTAGAGGGATTACTACCTTAGGGGTGAGTTTTGCCCTTTTCTATGTGGATTTTGAGTTGGATGTTTTCTAAGGCTTTTTAAACCTAATTAATTGGTTTAGAATCTTTGCTTAGGTTGCCTTAGAAGGGTTCTAGCTTCCATTTGAAGCTTCGGGAGGGATTTCACTCATAGGTGAGTTTTTTCCTGTTCTCTAGTTTTGATCTTCGCAGTTTGAGTCGTGGGCATGCCAGTTGACTTTGAAACTTCTTGTGTGACCTTTCTAGGGTACAAGGAGTCTGAAAAGTGTCAGGGTTGGCGACCCGGAGCGTGCGAGGACCATCGGTGGGTTTGACCTCATAATTCAATGAAATTCTCATTGGAGTTATTTGAGCTTTGTAAAATGGAAAATTATGTGTTTTCATGTTAGTTGCATCGTTGTTGAATTTTAGAATGCTTAAAATATATGCCTTATGTGTAATAAAATTTTTGACCTCTATATAGTAGAGAGTGGCTTGTGGACTTAGGCATAGTGTTGCATTCTACTTGTGGCTTGAGAGCATGTTGGATATAGTGAAAATGACATGAGAACAAGTGAACTTGAACTTAGAACTATGTATAACATAGGAGAAAAGCTAATGTCATTAAGCGGCATTAGACTTGGCATCGGTTTGTGAACTAGTGAGCTAATGTCATCAAGCGGTATTAGGCTCGGATTCGAACTTTGACATAGAAATTCTAGTGTCATGTGAACTATTGTACTAGACCTTAGGGTTACTAGTGACATTTGCCTTGAGAGTGACATGAGGTTTTGGACACTTGAGACTTGGACTGTGCTTGTTGCCATTTGTGCTCTTCGCACATGCTTGTGAGGGTCGCTCCCTACAAGCCGGCACTCCGGAGTTGGCCTTCGCGATTCGTTCGCGCGTGCGGTGTTGAGAAGCCTACGGGACCGTTTGGGACAGACTCATTCCGTGCGGGGGATGTTGGGCTACCACGGTACTTAGGCGGCACAAGCTGGATTACACTTATGTAGATCCTAGAAAGAGAATTAAACAGTGACATATAATAGAAAATTGACATCACTACTAGATAGGACTTAGTAGTTGGATAATCGGATATATTGTGGCATAGTATTGGACATATGTAGTATACTTGATAGGTCAACATTTCCATTATAGTATACTCAAGAGATTAACAGAAAGTACTTGTTTAAAAGTTGACATTTCGGGTTGAACAAAGCATGTACCATATGTATTTTTGGGTTAATTATTCAGCATTTACAGTTATGCTTTAATTACAGTTATTTACTTCAGTTCTTGTTCTACTACTTCGTTTGGGCCTAGTGGTGCAACCTGTGCAGGTCAGTAATTGCCCACTGGGAACTATATTTTTATAGTTCTCACGCCCTCTGTTTTCTGACGTGTTTCAGCGCCTTCAGCGGGGGAGGCCAGGGATCGCGGCAAGGGTGTCGCTTTGGCTAGCGGCGGGGAGTCTCGCTAGGTGGTTCATCTCTCCGTTTGTTTTAGTTGGAGAGGATGAGTGTGTGTACCTGTATTTTGGTAGAGGCTACCCTTATGTACCTAGAGCTACACTGTTGTGTTTACTTTTTACTTGTAGCAGTTTTAGTACTCTCTTTCCTTCCTACCTGTTTATTGATCCTACTTGCTGATAGGGATAGCTGTATGTGGCTCTGATATTCTTAGTTGTAGCCTATTATTGTTTTAATTCCGCTGTTTTTATTTAGACGCCTTGTATGTGTTGGCATATGGCGGGTCTGGGCACGCTTTGGGGAAGGTCCTGCCGACCCCGGGGTGTGACATTGCGAGACGTCCAACACCTCGTGCTAGACAGCGGGCGGATTATCCGCAATGGATTGACTCAAGACCGAGTCGGGTGGCTTAGTGAGCCGAGGTAGAGTGACCTTAGAAATGAATTGCTAAGTAGCATAAGTGCCAAAAGATAAAGAATGTAAATACTAGCTAAAGTTGTAAATAGCTAATGGATAGTGCTAGTAATAGCTAAGCTTGTAAATAGCTAAGTATGAATGGAAAGGCTAAAGTAAAGAATAGCAGTAAAGTAAAGAAAAGCTAAGAGCTAAAGGGTAATTTTGCATATTGCATATTGTGAGGTTTTTATGTTAGTTGCAAGTTATATATCTATATATGTTTTTGGACTACCTCCTTGGACCTATTGGTCGAGCTGTTCTCTTGGGTGACCGTACCCACTGAGAACTATGGACAATAGTTCTCACCCCCGTGTTGTTTTTGGGGGTACAGGTATACATCAGAGCGGCGCAGCAGCAGCAGCGCGAGGCAAGGGCGTAGCTCCATAGATAGCGCCCTACCAGGAGACCAGAGATAGAAGTACCCTAGTTGACAGAGCCTAGGGGTATAGCGTGGAAAAGAAAACAAGTTGTAATAAAAATGTATAATTTACTAGATTGTATTTGGAAGTCTGTAATAATGAATGTAAAAGTTTAAAGTTAATGTAATACTGTAATATGGGTTGAATGGTTGTAATAGCAAGTAGCTGTTTTATATTTATGATACTTCCTTATGCAATCTGATTGTAATATCTGTTCCTGTTTGGAACCTTCTTGTAATTGTATTGATTGCGACGCCTTGAACGTACAGGGGAAACTCTGTCCGTTCGGCGGTCTGTCGGCGCGCCCAAATCCGACCAAATTGGCGGGCACGGGGCGTGACAGCTACTATACTATTATGAGTATTGGAGCCCTACTACTCATAAGTTGTTTTCGTTGATGGAACTTCCGAATCGACGATCTACTCCGTTCAATATGATCTAGAGTATTTGAAACTTCTAGAAAATAAATTTCGTAAATTTTTGAAATCATAATAAAGTCCATCAAGTGGGCATAAAATGAGCAGTCAAAATCGAACGACGTCCTAAAAAGGATGATCGGATCCTTCAATTCAAGATCGGAGTTATTGATCTTTATCTATGTAGTGAATAGAATTTTCTATCAAAAATTCAACAAACTCTAATTCTTTTACACCGTTAAACTAGCAAGTATCCCATACCGACCATTAAAAATTGTCAAATTTGTGATCTCTTGATCGTAAGGTAAATGATGTCGAAAAATTATAAAATTTGATTTCTAGAAGTTTTAAATGCTATAAATAACGTTTAACGGTATGGATCGTCGATTTGGAAGCTCTATCATCGAAAACGACTTATGAGCACGAGGGCGATCGTACTCATAATAATATAGTAGCCGGACCCTATATATATATATATATATATATATATATATATATATATATATATAGAGAGAGAGAGAGAGAGAGAAAGAGAGAGAGAGAGTGGCTGGTATGCTTATGGAAGCACGGAGGCCTCCGTGCTTTCACTTTATTTTCGATGTTCGGATTTCGAATCGACGATCGACTCGATTAGAGTTGATCTAGAGTATTTGAAGTACCTAGGAAATAAATTTTGTGACTTTTCGATATCATTTGCCTAGTGATCGAAGGGGCTCAAAACTAATAATTTTAACGGCCGTGGTAAGCCGTTTGTAAGTTTAACGGTGTAGAAATATCCAAATCACGTGAAATTTTGATAGAAAATTCTTTATACCATATAAGATAAGATCAATAACTTTGATCTAAAATTTTAATGTCATATCATTATAATTTGTAAGATTTTTATTTTCAGCCGTTGATTTTGAGCTACTTCGATCACTAGGCAAATGATATCGGAAAATCGCAAAATTTATTTTTTAAATACTTCAAATACTCTAGATCAAGTCAAGTCCTAGCAGATGATCGTGGTCAATCAGAACATGAAAACAAAGTGGAAGCACGAATCCGTGTTATGTGAAAGATCTGTGTTTAGTCACATTTATATATATATATATATATAACTCATATATATATATATATATATATATATATATATATATATATATATATATATATATATATATATATATATAGAGAGAGAGAGAGAGAGAGAGAGAGAGAGAGAGAGAGAGAGAGAGAGGGGGCGAGGGAGGGAGTTGAGCTAGAATGCTTCCAAAAGTACCAAAGAGGTGGTGCTTTTAAGTTTTTAGTCTTTGGATGGAGAGATGTAAGGTTGGAATGATGGTGGTAGGTGGTAATAGGTGGAATAGTGTTTGATACAAAGGCTATTAATAATCAAGGAGTAGATCCAAGGACTAAAAACTTAGAAGCACCAAGGAGGTGGTGTTTCTAAAAGTATTATAGCCCAATTATATATATATATATATATATATATATATATATATATATATATATATATATATATAGGGTCCGACTACTATACTATTATGAGTACGATCGCCCTCGTACTCTTAAATTGTTTTCAATGATAGAGCTTTCGAATCGACGATCCACACCGTTAAACATTATTTACAGCATTTAAAACTTCTAGAAATCAAATTTTATAATTTTTCGACATCATTTACCTTACGATCAAAAGGTCACAAATTTGACAATTTTTAATGGCCGGTATGGGATACTTGCTAGTTTAACGGTGTAAAAGAATCAGAATTTGTTGAATTTTTGATAGAAAATTCTATTCACTACATATATAAAGATCAATAACTCCGATCTTGAATTGAAGGATCCGATCATCATTTTTTATGACATCGTTCGATTTTGACCGTTCATTTTATGCCCACTTGATGGACTTTATTATGATTTCGAAAATTTACGAAATTTATTTTCTAGAAGTTTCAAATACTTTAGATCATATTTAACGGAGTGGATCGTCAATTCAGAAGCTCCATCATCGAAAACAACTTATGAGTACGAGGGCTCCAATACTCATAATAGTATTGTAGAGACCTGAAATTTTCGGCTGAGGCTTGTCGACAGCTTTGGTGAGTGTCGGGACAAGACCGGGTGGCGTTGGCGCAAAATGGACGCCAAACGGGCCCCGTGGGATCACGAGAGCAGCGAGAATCCTGAAGATCTGCGAAATAGCGGATTTTCATGGTCATCGGAACAAGTACTGTCTCGGTATGGGAGTGATGGCTATACTGGTATAGCCACCAGGGGTATACCGGTATAGTGTTGCGCAGAGAGGCTCTCGGGTTGGCCCATTTGTACCGGTATAGAGGCCCTTGTACCGGTATACTGTGACAGGTATGGGTCTAGTTGACTTTTGGTCACCTAGTTATTTCACCACTCCTTTAACCCATACCTCTTTGAAGCAGGAGAGAGAGAGGAGTTTTTCCCTGCTGTTGAGCTTCTTCACCCTCTTCTCTCTAGCTTTGCTCAAGGAGGAAGAACTCAAGAGAAGGAGCTTGGTGGTGTGAGCTTTGTCGACGACACGTCGTGGAGCCGATCGAGGGTATTTTCCGACGTCGTGACGCTGCGTGGGAGCCTAGGCGAGCGTGGGAGTCCGCCGTCCTTGACTCAGCGACGGTTCTACGGAGTTTCCAGAGGTGAGTAGCCATCGAGATTCCTTCATTGCTTCAACTTCCATGATTTTCGGTTTCCAGCTTCGATGTTCAGTGTTTTGACTAGTTCTCTGTGTAGGAGTGTCGAAACGCGACGAAACTTGCTTTGTTGGATCCGGGACTTCGAGACGATTCCAGAGAGACCTTATTTGTTGGATTTGGAGAAGGTTTGCCCTGTCGAAATCCCTTTTTACTGAGCTGCTGGTTGACGAGCTGATTCTGAAGTGCCGAATTGTAGATTTCCAGCGTCGACGTTTCGTATTCTGGCCCGTTCTCTGCGTAGGAGCGTCGGAATTCAGCGAAACCTGGGCCATTGGAACCGTGACTTCGAGACGAAGCTTCAGAGCCCTTGTTTGCTGAATTTAGATAAGGTTAGCTTGGTCGGATTTAACGGTTTCTTCACTGTTGTTTTCTGGACAGATTTCGTGATTTTGAGTGTAATTGGGTTTACCTCTTCGCAGCAGGAGAACCGGGGACTTCGACGGACCAGCGAGGGATCAAATTGGACCCGGGCCACTTTCTTCGCTGCCAGGAGTTGCTTGAGAGGTGGGTTCATCGGTTTTGCTTCTAAGTACATATTAGTCGACTTGTATGCTTTGTTCGTTGAACACTAAACGAGGTAGCTCAAATTCATGGATTAGTATATTAAAAACCTGAATTGGGAGCATGCTTAGTGAGTAATGATAATTGATACTTGTTGGACTTGGATTTGACTCAGGAGAAAACCCCGAATTGATCGTCATTTACATACACTGCCGGATTTAGCTCTAGGAGCCGTGTTGCATTGTATCGTCGCAGGCTTTGGCGATGGATACCCAGGGTAGTGTAGCTTGTGTTTGTGCTCGTGCTGGGACGCCGAACTTATACTAGCTGAGTGTAGACTGTTACGGGGTGTCGGGCGCCGTCGGGGCAGGCGGTGGGCCCAAAGTCTGTTTTGGTTACTTGGGTTTGGCCAGTGAGGGCCTGATTGAGCTCGACAGAGCTACGCTGCATACTCGGCTAGGTAGCTCCCCCGAGTGCCACTCCGGAGTTAGGCTTTGTGCTTTCGCGTCGGTGTCGGGTAGTGCAGGTTGGACTTGCTCCCCACTGAGGTTTAGAGTGGGGGTATTTGTCTGATCTGGCAAGACACGGACGGTGCGTTCACGATCCCTTTCGATTGGGTCTGGTTGACTTGAGTCTATAGGTGTTAGTTCTGGGCATTATAGCATAGCGACTTGTAGCTGTGGAGAGTTTTCAACTTCATTTTCTTCTATCTTGCTTACCCTGTAGACTTAGTGGGTGGACCGATGTTGTTTAGGGCGGCACCCACTGAGGACTACTTGTTTTTATAGTAGTTCTCACGCCCTCTTTCTTCCACCGTTGTTGCAGGGCCTTCTGTTTCGGCTGCTGCTCCTTCTGAGGCGGACCGCGGGAAGGGCGTGGCGAGTTAGAGCCTACCCTGCGAGTACAGTGCTAGAGGACTCCCGCTGCAGGTAGTGACAGTTTTTGTTTGGACGCTTTTGTACATACAGTTGAACTCGCTGGAGCGAGTAGTGTTCTTTTGTATCCGTGGTTGTTGTATGTATATAAAGTTTGTTATTCCTACCTGCTTGTTTATAGTTTACTTCAGCTCTATACTACTGCTTGTAGTATTGTATGTTTATACAGGTTCAGCTACGCTTCGTATACCGGAGAAATTCTCTTGTATACGGCGGATTTGTCGGCGTGCCCGGGGGACTGTGCAGCCCGGGGCGTGACAAGTATAGTAAGCTTTTAAAAGTACAAAGTCATTGGTGCTTGTAAGTTTTTAGCCCTTGGATTAATAGATGTGCGGTTAGGATGATGTGGGCCCCCTTGGGTTAAGTAGGTGGTTGGTTGAATAGTATAATCTAATGGATGAAAATGATCAAGGTCGTAGATCTAACGGTAAAAAATTCACAAGCACCAAGTGCTTGGTGCTTTCACAAACACCATAGCTGACTCTCTCTCTCTCTCTCTCTCTCTCTCTCTCTCTCTCTCTCTCTCTCTCTCTCTCTCTCTCTATATATATATATATATATATATATATATATATATATATATATATATATATATATATATATATATATATATATACTATACACTGAGTATAGACTTTATACTTATAAATTTTTAATTGTTGATTGATGGGATGTGTGGTTAGGATGATGGTGGTCCCCACTTAGAATGATAGTGGTCCCCAGGGTTGAGTGGATAGTTAGTTGAATAGTATGATCAACGGGTGGAAATGATCAATGGAATAAATCTAAGGGTTTAAAAATTTATGAGTATAAGGAAGCCCAATACTCATAAAACTATAGTAGTCGGACTATATATATATATATATATATATATATATATATATATATATATATATATATATAACTAGGCTACTATGCTATTAATAGCAATAAGTCATTGGTGTTACCAAGTTTTTAGCCGCTGGATCGAGAGATGTGCGGGTAGGATGATGTGGGCCCCCTAGGGTTAAGTGGGTGGTTGGTTGAATAGTATGATCTAACAGGTGAAAATCATCAAAGAGGTGGATCTAACTGCAGTAAATTTGGTAGCTCCGAGTGCTTCGTACTTATTGATAAGATAAGAAATGACTTCTCTCTCTCTCTCTCGTATATATATATATATATATATATATATATATAGAATTGAGCTAGAATACTTTTAGAAGTATCACCCCTTTGGTGCTATTGAGTTTTTATCCCTTGGATCTACTCCTTGATTGCTAATAGCCCTTGGATCAAACACTATTTCAAGGATTACCACCTACCACCATTATCTCAACCCTACATCTCTCCATCTAATGGCTAAAAAGTCAAAAGCACCACTCTCTTAGTGCTTTTGAGAGTATTCTATATATATATATATATATATATATATATATATATAGAGAGAGAGAGAGAGAGAGAAGAGAGAGAGAGAGTAGGTCTACTATACTATTATGAGTAGTAGAGCCCTACTACTCATAAGTAGTTTTCGATGATAGAGCTTCCGAATCGACGATCCACTCCGTTAGATATGATCTAGAGTATTTAAAACTTCTAGAAAATAAATTTCGTAATTTTTCAAATCATTTACCTTACGATCAAAAGCTCACAAAATTGACAATTTTTAACTACGATATGGGATACTTGGTAGTTTAACGGTGTAAAAGAATTGAAATAGGTTGAATTTTTTATAGAAAATTCTATTCACTACCTAGATAAAGATCAATAACTCCGATCTTAAATTGAAGGATCCGATCATCTATTTTTAGGACATCGTTCGATTTCTATTGCTCATTTTATGCCCATTTGATGGACTTTATTATGATTTTGAAAAATTACGAAATTTATTTTCTAGAAGTTTTAAATACTCTAGATCATATTTAATCTGAGTGGATCGTCGATTCTAAGCTCTATCATCGAAAACAACTTATGAGTAGTAGGGCTCTACTACTCATAATAGTATAGTAGCCCTACTATATATATATATATATATATATATATATATATATATATATATATATATATATATATATATATATATATATATATATATATATATATATATATATATATGTAAGGTACCAGACTTCTAAAATCATGAGGTTACGATGTACATTTGGTTAGAAAGCCATCTGAATGGTCCCGATGAAGTTTGGTGAAGTTCGAGAGCATTCGGGCGCTTTGATGCGCATAGGCGCGAAAACGAAAGCCGAAAGGCTATGTTGGATTACGCACTAAATCCGGCATTAGCGTGGATGGAAAGATGATGTAAATACGCTCGAACACATGTTTGGGGAGTCTCGGTTCGATTTGAAACGAATCGGAGATCAAACGAACGAGAACGGGCGAAAACAGACGAAAGCTGAAATTTGGCTAAGTCGGGCTAGAAGTCCCTCTGGGACCGGTCCCTGGCAAGGAGAGACCGGTCCCAGAGACCCGAAATTTCCCTGTTGAGTGGCAAACTTGTAATATGTTGGTGGTGTGTTGACTTAAGGGTGGAGGTCATCCCATACCTCCCTCCCTCAGACATTTCTTGGCCTCCAAGCAACACACACACACATGAGTAGAGAGAGGAGCTCTTCCTTCTCTCTAGATTTCTCTCTCTCTCTCTCTCTCTCTCTACAAAAGTCTATTTAGGAGAGGATTTTGATGTAGAATAAGGCAAGGAAGTGGAGCTTCATCTTCATCTCCTTCTTCTTGTGCTTGGAGCAAGCTTAGAGAGGTAAGCTTTGAGAACTTTAATGGTATCTCTCTATAGCTTGGGTTTTAAGCTCTAAGGATGGGTTTAGAGGAATTCTAGCATGCTAATTAGATGCCTATTGCTTGAATCTAAGAATCAAATGGTGGATTTTTGCAATAGTTGAATGCTAGGGTTTAGAATGGGTTTCTTGGTAGATCATGGGTATTGATCTCTAGAGATGGCATTTTTGGAATCCTAGGATGCTAATGAGATAACTATTACCTAAATCTTGGATTGATTTGGGGTATTTAACGCTAATGGCATCTAGGGCTCCAAAAATGGGGTTTTTGTAAATAGTTGGGTTTGATCTAATGTGATCGCATATTTAACATGTTGTTAGGCACCTGAACGCGTTGGAGGCGACGGTTCGTCGATCCAACGAGCGGTTTGAGAGATCCGAGCAAAACAGAGGCCTGAAGCTTCGTATTGACCCGAGGAGTCGAGACGACGTCCATAAATCACGAGATTCGATTCCGAGCATCGTAGTATGAAACCGAAGACCCTTAATTTTCGGATCGTGGATCGGAGGTCGTTCGGTGGTCGCGCGTGGATTGGGTCGAGCCGTGCGGCGTGCGTCGTAGGAGGCCGATTGCAAATGACGACGAGCAATCGGAACGCTATAAAAGGTGGGGGGTGTCCATCCCGAAGCAGCTGGGCTGGTCCCTATGTCTATACGTGTATATGTATATAGTATCGATCTAGTGTAAAATTGTCGAGAACAAGTAGGGTAAAGATAGTTCCTTTATTGCATGTGATTCTAGCTAGTGTAGCAAGATAGCTTGACACTAGAGTAGAATACATGAATAAAGGCGAATGTTGACATAGTAACCCTAAAGTAAAGGAGTTGCATGAGTTAGCAAAATAAAGAACCATGACAATATAGATCGAATGACAATCTAGGGATGAATGCCAACCTAGTTCGAGTGGCATCTAGAGATGAATGACAACCTAGAAATGAATGACAATCTAGATATGAATGACAATCTAGAGATGAATGACAATCTAGATATGAATGACAATCTAGGGATGAATGACAACCTAGAGATGAATGACAATCTAGATATGAATGACAATCTAAGGATGAATGACAACCTAGATCGAGTGGCATCTAGTAAACTGAGAACAATGAACATTGTCAAGAATTGTTGAACTAGTGTGTAGATGTACACTGTGTATATTGAGCTAGAGAGGATAGCTTTGAGAGATTGCACTCCTAGTTGACAGGGTATCCTCAAGAGTGAGGATTGGATCATACTCACGTGTCTGTTCTGAGCTTGTGGAGGTCGCTCCTCACAAGCGTGCATTCCGGAGTTGTCACACGAAGGGCTAACGTACTTGCCCATGGACTAACGTACTGTCGAGACGGTCTCGGGTAGACGAGTGACCGCACTCTTACCGGAGATTGAGTGAGTCGGGGCGAACCTTGAGGGTAAGCCAAGAGATTGAGCAAAGAGAAAGAATATGTTTCGTTAAACATAGTTAAGTGACAGTTTTCTTTACACTGTACTTAGTATGATAGTTCTTTAACTATATTGAGCATGCTAGTGTATACTGTTAAGTATAGTAGAAATATCTGTAGCATGATTTACAGCTTTCGATATAAATATCTATCTGTGCATACCTATGCCCGCATGGACCTAGTGGGGAGATCGGTAGAGTCGGTGACCGAGCCCGATTGGAACTAAGAAAGTTAGTTCTCACCCCACTACTATTACAGGGGCTAGCGAGAGTGGACCGGCAGAGGACCGAGATTGAGGGCACAACGCCGTAGTAGCTAGCGGCTTCCTTATGCATCAGAGTACCCTCGTGTACATGATAAGTATATTTGTATTCATTTGAGAGATGAAGAATGTATTCATTGAGAGATCAAAAGTGTATTCATTAGAGAGATGAAAATGTGTTAATTGAGAGATAAAAGTGTATTCATTGAGAGTTGAAAGAAAGAAAGAAAAATGTAAATGTTATTGTGAATGTCGAAAGTGTATGTAATAGCTAGATGTTTCTCTCTTTATTTACTTGTATAGTATACTTGTATCTTGCTCTTACTTGTAAGCACTAGTGGTGCTTCGTTTGTTATCATGTATGCATTTTGAATTACTTCCTGGGAAATTCATGTACATGACTCGTTGTTGAGGGGAGAGTCTTTGTGTGTCGTCTGCGTCTGTTTGACGTGCCCAGACCGAACCAAATTGGTAGCGGTCGCGGGGCGTGACAGGTTAAATAATATCAGAGCAAGCTAAGAGCAAGTAAAGAGAGAGTCTAGGATTGACCTAGGAGACCCTAGGACGGTAAACCTTAAGGAAATAGGTGCGTGAGTGGAACGTGAACCTATTACGGTGGCGGTAGTTGAATCGATTGGGTTAAGTATTGAAACCTCTAAAATGGATGTTAGAGGTAGACTCAAGATGTGGTTTATTCTCGACCAAGTGTGTTCATGTTGGGCGTACGACAACATGAAACCGAGGGACAAGAATAAATGCTCTTGCATGACTTTCGCCTGATTTGAGTCAAGTCGATGTCTGCTGTTGACCTAGAGGGTCGAGACTAGTCGTGTTGTCGCGGTTCGACGGACGATGTTACCGCGTCGGCGATCTTTGTTTAGATCAGCGCGGGAGGGGACAAGCGATGTCCCTGCGTGTTTCGACGCGCGAGCGGAGACTTGGAACTTCGCGAACAGTTGGCCATTCTTGTAGGAGTGGCGAGGCAACGAGCCGATTTGGTGCAACGACAGCAAGATGCTGTCATGCGCCAGGAGCATACGGATCCGTGTATCGTGGAGTGTTGGATGAACTCCATGGAGGCTCTCTTTGAGGGTCTATGCGTAGTGTAGCGGGACGAGGTACATCTAGCCGTGCGTTGTCTGAAACAATCGGCGAGAGTGTGGTGGAAAGGCATCAAGCGGATTTGATCGCCTAGTATCCCTCCTGTGACTTGGGATGAGTTTCGGGGATTGATGTTCTCTATGCAATTCCCCGATAGTGTAGAAAGGAAGCTTCAGGAGAGGTTCTGAAGGTTGCGGCAAAGAGGCAACATCTTGAGGGATCAAGAATGGGAATTTTCCCTATAGTGAGTTCCGTCCCTAACGCGATGCGGGATGACGGGGATGTGGCCGATTTGTTGTGCGGAGACTTCGACCGGATGTTATCGAGGTTGAGCATGTACGGGGAGTGAATTCTTGAAATTCGAGGATTTGACTTCATCTGAAATCGACTAACTGTCGAAGGGATAAGCCTTGGAAAGTTCCAAGTTGGTCCGAAGGCAAAAAGTGCAATGGAGTAGGTCCCGAAGGCTTGGTTGTGCAATCTGCACAAACCTGCAGATTTTTACCTGATGGGACCGGTCCCTCCTTCGTGGGGACCGGTTCCCGTAAGCAGGTAATGGCAAGTCGCGATAAAGGACCGGTCCCTCCTTTAGGGAGACCGGTTTTCGAGAGCAGGTTTTGGGCGGTCGCAATAAAGGACCGGTTTCTGGATGTGGGGGACCGGTCCTCATGCGCGAAAAATGCCCCGAGCAGGCTGATGCTGAATCTTGAGAAGTTGAGGGGCTTTTATGCAAAATAGGCATAAGTGGGCCTATATGAGCTGATGGCTCACTTTCTTTCCCTCATATCTTCTACCCTAAGCAAAAGAAAAGCTCTCTCTCTAGGGTGAAGGTTGAAGAGAGAAGCTAAGAAGAAGTGGAAGGAAAGGCTTGGAGGACTAAGGTCTTCATCTTCTTCCTTGAGTGGAGAGAAGTTTTTTGGAGTTAAGCTCTTGAGCTTGCTAATAGCATATGTCTAGAGTTTTGCTATTCAGACTCCAAAATTGTTTGAGATGACTAGGCCTTAGCGTTGGCAACGACCTTCCCCTCTCCGAGACAACTTGAGGGTGTGCAGCTTTTGGCACGGTCTGGAGAGCGGGGTGTGGGTGGTTAAGCAACCGGAGGGTTTGCAGCAAGCGCCAGGTGACTATGGATATGCGACCCAGGTTGAAGAACCTGCGGCTACTAGCGAGGACCAAGCAAGTATGGTTTGGCTAGCGTAAGCATATGCTTTTGCATGATTATAAGTCGATGCGTTGCATGCATTCATTAAGTGGTCTGTTGCTACTATTGATACATCGTTATAGTAGGGACCTAGTGACGGGTAAGTGGATACACCCGGGCATGCTTGCATTGAGAAAGCGTGGCACCTGCTGGAGCAGGTAGAGAACCAAGTGGCACTAGCAAATGGCTAGTAGTGATTCCTGGGCAGGAGATGGGACTCGTGGTAGAGACGAAGTAGTGCGGCGACTCTCAAGGCAATGAGTAGTGGATTGCGAGAGTTGAGCCGTGATACTTGAGGATAACCGAGTAATCCGAGTGTTTCGGATGTTGTTTCGACGAACCGAACGGTGAAGGTAGAACCACTGTTGAGAGCGTAATCGGTTAGTTGTTGAGTACGGGCATGCGAGGCCTAGTGCTACCTCAAATTGAGGTAGGTGGGTAGTGTTCGTGTAGTCCACGTGCATAGGCAGAGTGGCCTAATGCCTGACATAGTTGGAACCACCATCGCGGAAATCGTTGGTTAGCGCCGAGTTGGCCTGTAGGCCTAGTGGAACCTCAATGTGGGGTTAGAAAAGGTGCTTAGTAGATGGTGCGCGGGGGCAATGGTGCCCAGAGCCAAGATGTGGCGTAGAGCGCCCGAGTACAGGTACTCGTGGAGTGCGGTTTCGATTCAGCCGTGAGAGTGAGTTGGCAGTAGCACTTTAGCATTGCTAAGTGTGTGAAGCGGGCCATGGATCACTCGTAGGGCTGGTGGCTCGCACTAGGTGCTTAGGAGCCAATAGAGTGTGTAGCTCTGTAGAGCATGTCGTATAGGACGACGTTGGCGGGTAGTGCTTGGGGACGACCCGTGCCCGGACCATTTGTGGATCGTGGAGCACGGGCCCATTGGGCGTGCGCGATTAGCTATGAGTGGCGCGCCCGCACCTATGAGTAGGGCGAGTTTCTGGCCAGACGTAGTCCGAGCTATGACCCGGGAACGTGGAATGCCACATGTTGGATCGTGAGATCGAGGATACACCAAGTGTGTACTGACCCAACCCGAGGATCTATAGTGGTTTGGGGTCTTGTTTACTCCTGGTTGGAGTGTGTCCGAATTCCTAAATGAGAATCTCGCCAGAAAGTGATGATTGGGTCTACGCCGGTGAGCGAGAGACGCTAGGCGTCGTTGAGACCAGTTTAAGCGGTAGGCCAACGTAGAATTGGTGGCCTTTGGCTCACCTATGGAAACCAAGGATCGGTAGGTAACTCTATTAATGAGTTTGGCTTGGATTATGAACGGAGCGTTCGTGTGTGCTCGTTGTGAGAGCAATTGGGTGTTGGTCGTGGCAACCGAAGGAAAAGTAAAGTGGTCTCTAGGAGACACTTGGACGATGAAAGCCACGTGGGAGAGTTAGAGTTGATGCTCTCAAGTGAGTTGGAGCTTGAGGATAGTGCTCTCAAGGGAATTGAGATTTGAGATATGTCGAAGTGCGCCATCTCGTAGTAGAGCAAAGATCCGATTGTGATAGTAGCACTCGCGATGGGTCGATGCACCTGTGATATTGCTTCTAGGCAATGCCGGTGATCGAATCGGAGTGTATTCCCTGAACGGAGGGTGAACGCAAGAAAGAGTTGTATCGGACTCTTGGATAGCCAGAGTGGTAAAGCACCACTTTGTGGACGCGCGGGTAATTGAGAAGATCTACCCGTGTGCATTGTGTAGCGGTGGTGGGTCGTCTGACTAGCTGACGCATTCTTGTTAGATCCACACCACGAGGATGGCGGGTAGTTCCGGTCTCAAAGGAAGCGGTTGGCCTTGATGTGCCTATTTGCGAGTGGTGTTGGGTATGTAGAGTCGTTGAGTATCGACTTGCCCTACCACCGACACTCGCGGGAATGGTAATGCACTTTCAGTGTTTTGCTTGACCGATGTGAGTAAATCTGGTCTCACATCCTTCGTAGTGGGCCTTTGGACAATTTCGATGAGTGGAAGGCCACTCTGAGATGGAAAAGTGCATTGGGATCCCCGATTGCTCGATAAATCGAGTTGGTGTATGAATTGGGTTGAAGTGGTTAGTTTCGGGGACGAAACTCCTTTTAAGGAGGGGAGGATGTAAGGTACCAGACTTCTAAAATCATGAGATTACGGTGTACATTTGGTTAGAAAGCCATCTGATTTGTCCCGATGAAGTTTGGTGAAGTTCGAGAGCATTCGGGCGCTTTGATGCGCATAGGGGCGAAAACGGAAGCCGAAAGGCTATGTTGGATTACGCACTAAATCCGGCATTAGCGTGGATGGAAAGATTATGTAAATACGCTCGAAAACATGTTTGGGGAGTCTCGGTTCGATTTGAAACGAATCGGAGATCAAACGAGCGAGAACGGGCGAAAACGGACGAAAGCTGAAATTTGGCTAAGTCTGGGCTAGAGGTCCCTCTGGGACCGGTCCCTGGCAGGGAGGGACCGGTCCCTGGCAGGGAGAGACCGGTCCCAGAGACCCGAAATTTTCCTGTTGAGTGGCAAACTTGTAATATGTTGGTGGTGTGTTGACTTAAGGGTGGAGGTCATCCCATACCTCCCTCCCTCAGCCATTTCTTGGCCTCCAAGCAACACACACACACACATGAGTAGAGAGAGGAGCTCTTCCTTCTCTCTAGATTTCTCTATCTCTCTCTCTACAAAAGTGGATTTAGGAGAGGATTTTGATGGAGAATAAGGCAAGGAAGTGGAGCTTCATCTTCATCTCCTTCTTCTTGTGCTTGGAGCAAGCTTAGAGAGGTAAGCTTTGAGAACTTTAATGGTATCTCTCTATAGCTTGGGTTTTAAGCTCTAAGGATGGGTTTAGAGGAATTCTAGCATGCTAATTAGATGCCTATTGCTTGAATCTAAGAATCAAATGGTGGATTTTTGCAATAGTTGAATGCTAGGGTTTAGAATGGGTTTCTTGGTAGATCATAGGTATTGATCTCTAGAGATGGCATTTTTGGAATCCTAGGATGCTAATGAGATAACTATTACCTAAATTTTGGATTGATTTGGGGTATTTAACGCTAATGGCATCTAGGGCTCCAAAAATAGGATTTTTGTAAATAGTTGGGTTTGATCTGATGTGATCGCATATTTAACATGTTGTTAGGCACATGAGCGCGTTGGAGGCGACGGTTCGTCGATACAACGAGCGGTTTGAGAGATCCGAGCAAAACAGAGGCCTGAAGCTTCGTATTGACCCAAGGAGTCGAGACGACGTCCATAAATCACGAGATTCGATTCCGAGCATCATAGTATGAAACCAAAGACCTTTAATTTTCGGATCGTGGATCGGAGGTCGTTCGGTGGTCGCGCGTGGATTGGGTCGAGCCGTGCGGCGTGCGCCGCAGGAGGCCGATTGCAAGTGACGACAAGCAATCGGAACGCTATAAAAGGTGGGGGTGTCCATCCCGAAGCAGCTGGGCTGCTCCCTATGTCTATACGTGTATATGTATATAGTATCGATCTAGTGTAAAATTGTCGAGAACAAGTAGGGTAAAGATAGTTCCTTTATTGCATGTGATTCTAGCTAGGTAGCAAGATAGCTTGACACTAGGGTAGAATACATGAATAAAGGCGAATGTTGACATAGTAATCCTAAAGTAAAGGACTTGCATGAGTTAGCAAAATAAAGAACCATGACAATATAGATCGAATGACAATCTAGGGATGAATGACAACCTAGATCGAGTGGCATCTAGAGATGAATGACAACCTAGGGATGAATGACAATCTAGATATGAATGACAATCTAGGGATGAATGACAACCTAGAGATGAATGACAATCTAGATATGAATGACAATCTAGAGATGAATGACAATCTAGAGATGAATGACAATCTAGATATGAATGACAATCTAGGGATGAATGACAACCTAGATCGAGTGGCATCTAGTAAACTGAGAACAATGAACATTGTCAAGAACTGTTGAACTAGTGTGTAGATGTACACTGTGCATATTGAGCTAGAGAGGATAGCTTTGAGAGATTGCACTCCTAGTTGACAGGGTATCCTCAAGAGTGAGGATTGGATCATACTCACGTGTCTGTTCTGAGCTTGTGGAGGTCGCTCTCACAAGCGTGCACTCGAGTTGTCACACGAGGGGCTAACGTACTTGCCCATGGACTAACGTACCTGTCCAGCAGACGGTCTCAGGTAGACGAGTGACCAGTACCTCTTACCTGGAGATTGAGTGAGTCGGGGCGAACCTTGAGGGTAAGCCAAGAGATGTGAGCAAAGAGAAAGAATATGTTTCGTTAAACATAGTTAAGTGATTTCCTTTACACTGTACTTAGTGTGATAGTTCTTTAACTATATTGAGCATGCTAGTGTATACTGTTAAGTATAGTAGAAATATCTGAAGCATGATTTACAGCTTTCAATATAAATGTCTATCTGTGCATACCTATGCCCGTATGGACCTAGTGGGGAGATCGGTGGAGTCGGTGGCCGAGCCCACTGGGAACTAAGGAAGTTAGTTCTCACCCCACCACTATTACAGGGGCTAGCGAGAGTGGACCGGCAGAGGACCGAGGTTGGGGCACAGCGCCCTAGTAGCTAGCAGCTTCCTTATGCATCAGAGTACCCTCGTGTACATGATAAGTATATTTGTATTCATTTGAGAGATGAAGAATGTATTCATTGAGAGATCAAAAGTGTATTCATTAGAGAGATGAAAATGTGTTAATTGAGAGATAAAAGTGTATTCATTGAGAGTTGAAAGAAAGAAAGAAAAATGTAAATGTTATTGTGAATGTCGAAAGTGTATGTAATAGCTAGATGTTTCTCTCTTTATTTACTTGTATAGTATACTTGTATCTTGCTCTTACTTGTAAGCACTAGTGGTGCTTCATTTGTTGTCATGTATGCATTTTGAATTACTTCCTGAGAAATTCATGTACATGACTCTTCTACGATTGTGAATAGGGGGAATCTTATCTGCTAAAATCTAGTTCCAGCAATCTTGACGGCCCCACCTACTCAAACAGGTATTATATGTTACAAGTGATATATATATATATATATATATATATATATATAGAGAGAGAGAGAGAGAGAGAGAGAGAGAACTAGGCTACTATGCTATTAATAACACCAAGTCATTGGTGCTACCAAGTTTATAACCATTGGATTAAGAGATGTGTGGTTAGGATGATGTGGGCCCTCTAGGGTTAAGTGGATGGTTGGTTGAATAGTATGATCTAACTGGTGCTACCAAGTGTTTCGTCATTCGATAGCATAGCAAATTGACTCTCTCTCTCTCTCTCTCTCTCTCTCTCTCTCTCTCTCTCTCTCTCTCTCTCTCTCTATATATATATATATATATATATATATATATATATAATTGAGCTAGAATACTTTTAGAAGCACCAATAAGTTTCTACCCCTACCATCATCATCCCAACCCTACATCTCTCCATCCAATGGTTACAAACTCAAAAGCACCACCTCTTTGTTGCTTTTGAGAGTATTATAGCTCAACTCATATATATATATATATATATATATATATATATATATATATATATATATATATATATATATATATATATATATATATATATAGTGGAGCTAGAATACTTTTGGAAGCACCAACCCCTCGGTGCTTCCAAGTTTCTAGCCCTTGGATCTACTCCTTAATTACTAATACCCCTTGCATCAAACACTATTCCACCTACCATCACCTACCACCATCATCTCAACCCTACATCTCTGCATCCAATGGTTAAAAACTCACAAGCACTAAGGCTTTGTGAAGCTTTCCACACACCTCACTAGACTGACTCGTAAAGGAATTAAGTTCACCTGGAGTGAGGATTGTCAGAGTAGCTTTGATGAGTTGAGACAGAGGTTGACATCAGCTCCTATCCTTACCCTTCCAGTTATGGGGGAAGGATATGTGATCTATAGTGATGCATCACACAGCGGGCTGGGTTGTGTATTGATGCAGCATGATAGGATAATTGCTTATGCTTCACGTCAGTTAAAGGATTACGGGAAGAATTACCTTACGCATGCCTTGGAGCTTGCCGCGGTAGTCTTTGTGAGTTACGGGGAAGCCCCAAGGATCTATCTAGATTGTATCCGACACCTAGAGAGGGGTGAATAGGTGTACCGGCCAAAAATTCACAAATAATCGATGCGTTAAAAGTAAATGCGGAAATTAAAAACACACCGAGATTTACGTGTGAAAACTCCAACTCGGAGTAAAAAAAAACCCACGGGACCAACACGTGAATAACAATCCACTAAGAGAAAAGATTACATGTTGATACTCGTTCCTCCTCAAGAGCTTCATTCATGATCCTCATATTGTTGTTATCTTCTTCAATCTCCAACAAACGGCTTTCCAACTTCTTATTGAATTTGGCCATTTTTCGCGATTCAACAAGAAGTTGATTGTATGCTTCCGCAATATCCTCGTCGTTTGCCTCCTCCTCGCTTTCGCCATTCTCACTCGAAGATTCATGCGAAGAAAGAGAAACATTAGAATTAGAAACAATTGAAGATAAACAAGCAACATTAGTCAAAGAGGAATTAGTAAATAAAGCCATATGATCCTTTTCATCATCACTTGGCGATGAATCACTCGAAGTTGAATCATCCCAAGTCTTTGCTTGCAATGCCTTTTGTTTATACGTCTTCTTTGAAGGACAATCCGTTGCGATATGGCCGTAGCCTCTACACTTGAAGCATTGGATTTTCCCTTCAAATTTATCTTTTTCATTCGAAGACTTTGCAAGTTTTTTATCTTTTAATTTAGAATTAGAAGAAGATTTAGAAAAGGATTTTCGCTTCGAAGATGAAGTATTGTTCTTTCGGAAGTTCCGTCGGAATTTCTTCGTGAGGAGCGCCAATTGATGTTCAAAATCCGCAAGCGTAATATTTCCGTCGGAATCCGTGTCGTCGTCTTCTTCCTTTGTTGATTTGAGTGCAATCCCTGTGCTTTTAGAAAAAGACTTGAAAGAAGATTGATTAGTAGGAAAAGTCATCTCATACGTTTGTAATGCGCCTACTAACTCTTCGACTTTCATCTCGTCCGGATGCTTAACGGTTTCGATCGCGGCAACCTTTGCCCTATACCGCTCCGGAAGAGTTCGAAGGATTTTTCTAACAACTTTCGACTCCGGAATTTTCTCTCCCAAGTTAGCGCATGTATTTACTACGTCTTGTAGACGCGTATAGTACTCGGTAAAGGTCTCGTTTTCGTCCATAGAAATCGAATCAAATTTACTTGTAAACATTTGTAATTTTTGGACCTTTACTAAGCTTGTTCCTTCATGCGTAACTTGTAGAGTATCCCAAATCTCTTTCGCGGTTTCACAAGCCGAAACGCGAGTAAACTCCGTTTGAGACAAGGCATTAAATAAAGTGTTTATGCCCTTGCCGTTAAATGACTCGTTTTCATCTTTCGTCCACTTGTCTCGTGGTTTAGGCTTCTCAACATTATCGACCTTTTCGATTGGATATTTCCATCCGAATTCTATCGCTTTCCACACTCGCTCATCGATTGCAATTAGAAAAGCTCTCATGCGAGCTTTCCAATAGGCATAATTCGTGCCGTCGAAGAGCGGTGGTCGATTAATGTTGCCGCCTTCGGCCATTAGATAATAATGAATCTAGATCCTGCTCTGATACCAATTGTGAGTTACGGGGAAGCCCCAAGAATCTATCTAGATTGTATCCGACACCTAGAGGGGGGTGAATAGGTGTACCGGCCAAAAATCACAAATAATCGATGCGTTAAAAGTAAATGCGGAAATTAAAAACACACCGAGATTTACGTGGGAAAACTCCAACTCGGAGTAAAAAACCCACGGGACCAACACGCGAATAACAATCCACTAAGAGAAAAGATTACAAGGTGATTACTGACTCTACGGACTTAACCTCTCTTAACCTCCTATGAATCTCCGCGCACGTCGCCGCGTTGTCCACGTCCGAGTCCACGAACGCCACGTCCCGAATCCACGAAACGCCACCACTTCGAATCCACGAAGCTTCTATCACGCCGAATCCACGACGCCGACCATGAACAATATCATGAGTATGGTGATCATTCGCTTAGGAGTATCGTAGAAAACCGATGAAGAAAACTCCAAGCGAAACGTAGATCAAATCGACATATAGAGAAGAAATTACTATGTCTCGATTTGACCTAAAAGAGGCTATGATGTAGAAAATAGGTTTTAAATAGAATCCTAGCCTCTAGGGTTTCTCAAACATGTATATTAATGAAGCACACCCAGTTAGAGAACCCTAAGAACCTATTTATAGACTTTAGAATCAATTAGATTCGGATTAGAGAAAATTCAGATTTTTTACACCTTGTACCGGTACAAAAACAGGGCCATTACCGGTAATGCAATGACGGAAGATTTTTCTGCGAAGGGCCATTACCGGTAACAGATTGATGGCTATACCGGTATAGCAACTTTTTTGTACCGGTACAAAATCAGTTTTATACCGGTATAACATTGTAATTTTGCTGATTTTTCACTTTTCGAAAATTACAAAGTTCCGATACAATTTCTAATCCGTTATTCAATGATATTATGATTCTAATGCCTATAACTAAGTATGAATCACCATAACATGAATTAAACACTTACCGGGGCATCGTGATTCACATTGTTTCTTTCTTTGAAGTCTTGGTTTCTTCGTCGATCTTTAATCCGTTCCGGTCCTTCAAGACTCCAACTAAATTCACGAAACTTGCCAACACAAAATCCTTAACAGTCTTTGCTTTGAAGTTGTGGTGGCATTACTTGTATGGCGAGCACTGTGAGATTTTTACTGACCATAAAAGTCTCAGGTATCTGTTCACCCAAAAGGAGTTGAGCCTGAGGCAACGCCGGTGGTTGGAGTTACTGAAGGACTATGATATATTAGTATTCAGTATCATCCCGGCAAGGCGAATGTGGTGGCAGATGCGTTGAGCAGGAAGGCAGTGCAGGGCTCGAGCCTGATGATCACTCAGCAGAGGCCGTTACTTGAGGAGCTACAGCGGTTGAGACTAGAGGTCGTGTCCCCTGGGTCTACTGCAATACTAATGTCTATAGTTTTGCAGCCTACTCTATTGAATAGGATCCGAGAGAAACAGAGTGGAGACCCACACTTGTTGAGGATTCGAGAGCAGCTAGAGAGGGGACAGGCAGAGGGTTTCACAGTGGACAGTTCGAGAGTACTACGGTATAGGGACCGACTGTGTGTACCTGTGGATTCAGAGATCCGAGCTGATATCTTGAGAGAGGCTCATTGTTCTCCTTATATAGTTCATCCTGGTGGAACCAAAATGTATAAGGACTTAAAGGCACAGTTCTGGTGGAATGGAATGAAGAGAGACATTGGCAGATATGTGGCTCAGTGTTTAACTTGCCAACAGGTGAAGGCAGAGCATCGGTGCCTCGCCGGCAAGCTTCGAGTCCGCCGGTGCGAGTAGAAATGGGAGCAGATCACGATGGACTTCGTCGTGGGATTACCTAGAGCACAGGGTGGTTTCGATGCTATTTGGGTGATAGTGGATAGACTGACCAAATCTGCCCACTTCCTACCAGTTCAGACCACCTGGCCCAGAGAGAGACTCGCGCAGCTATACTTGGATGAGATTGTCAGGCTGCATGGCGTGCCAGTGTCGATTGTATCAGTTAGGGACCTAAGTTCTCGTCTCTCTCGAGCCTTATTCTCCTATAGTTTACTATCCTAGGGTCTCCTAGGTCTGTCTAAACCATTCTCATTCACTACTTTATGCTCCGATACCATCTTAACTTTCACGCCCCGTGCCCAGCCAATTTGGTCAGGTTCGGGGACGCCGACAGACCGCCGAACGGACAGGGTTTCCCCTGCACCGCGGACAGAGTCTCCCCTGTACGTTCAAGGCGTCGCAATCAATACAATGTACGAAGTTCTAACTAGGAACACATTTCAATCAAAGATTGCGTAAGAAAGTATCAAAAACATAAAACAACTAAGTTATTACAATATTCTATTACATGCATTTTACACCACAATTTTTTTTTACATTCAACTTTCAAATACAATCAGGATTATTACAACTTGATACAAGTTTGTTCTTTGTCTTTAAACCCCTAAGCTAGACCACCTCAGGGTACTGCTATCTCTGGTATCTGGGGTAGGGCGCTATTTATGGAGCTACACCTTTTTCTCGTGCCGTCGCGCCGCTGTATCCCCAAAAACAACACGGGGGTGAGAACTATTGTCCATAGTTCCTAGTGGGTACGACCACCCAAGAAAAAAGCTCAACCCACCAGGTCCAAGGAGGCACTGCAATCATGTTAGTCCAACAAATATCCACAAGTATTTTATGCAATATTAAAATACATGAAAGTGCCTCACAATATGCAATATGAAAATTCATGCAACTAAGCAAGTAGATTAAATGATTTTACTCTCTATCATTGCCACTCTTTATCGTTAGCCAATCTTTACTACTTGCAATTCTTTCTTATTAGCTAGTGTTTAGTTTAGCTATACTTTTATTTTTTTAATCTAAGGATACTCACACCTTAGCCATATCTTGCCCAATTGCCATTCTTTCCTAAGGATACTCAATTCCTCTTTTATTGCCAAACACTCTACTTAGGGCGGGTTTGGCCTAGCTTCTGGAGAAGTGATTTATGTAAAAGTGATTTTGGTTTGGAGATTTGATTTTGGTGAAAAACTGTAGAGCGTTAGATTGAATTTTGAAAAAAGTGATTTTTCTGAAATGATTTTCTAAAGCTGTTTGGTAAAAAAATTTAATGTTTGCATATATTAATATGTTTACTAAATTTTATTTTTAAATAATTTAAAATTTGAATTTAAATTTGAATTAGAAGTATATTTTTTAAATTTCAAACATATATAAAAATAAATTTGAAATTTCAAAATTTGAAATTCGAAATTTTAATTTTTAAATCTAAATTTCAATTTTTAAATTTTAATTTTAATTCAAAATTTCAAATTTTACATTTTAAATTTAAAATTATAAATTTCAAAGTTAAAATTAAAATTAAAAATCAAAATTTAAAATTTAAAGTTTGAATTTAAAATTTAAAATTAAAATTAAAATTTAAAATTTTAAAATTTGAATTTTGAAATTTAAAATTAAAATTTAAAATTTTAAAATTTGAATTTTGAATTTTGAAATTTAAAATTAAAATTTAAAATTTTAAAATTTGAATTTTGAAATTTAAAATTAAAATTTAAATTTTAAATTTTAAAATTTTGAATTTTGTAATTTAAAATTAAAATTTAAAATTTGAAATTTCCAAAGTAACATTTGAAATTTGACATTTGAAATTTAAAATTTGAAATTTAAAATTTAAAATTTAAAATTTAAAATTTAAAATTTAAAATTTAAAATTTAAAATTTCAAATTCAAAATTCAAAATTTAAAATTTAAAATTTAAAATTTGAATTTTGAAATTTAAAATTTAAATAAAAATTTTTAATTTTTAATTTACAATTTAAAATTTGAAATTTAAAATTTAAAATTTGAAATTTGAAATTTAAAATTTAAAATTCAAAATTCAAAATTTAAAATTTAAATTTTGAAATTTGAAATTTAAAAGTAAAATTAAATTTTAAAATTTTGATTTTACAATTTAAAATTTAAAATTTTGAATTTTGAAATTTAAAGATTGAATTTTAATATTTGAAAATTTGAGATTTGAAACTTAAATTTAAAATTTTAAAAGTAAATTGTAAATTTTAAATATGAAAAGTTGAGATTTAAAAATTCAAATATGAATTTAAAATTTCAAAATTTAAATTTAATGTTAAATTTATACTTTGAATCGAAAATAAAAATAAAATTTTGAAATTTGAGTTAAAAATCAGAATCAGTTTTGGAAAAACAGCAGCTTCTTATTTTGGAGCTTTCATAATCAGTTTTCTGATTTTAAAAAGAAGAATCAGAATTTCAGAATGTTATTTTCAAACGCTCTATTGAACTGAAAAATAATTTTGGACTGAGAACCACTTTTGAATAGTTAGGCCAAACACCCCCTTATTAGCCTAAAATCATTTTTAGGCTCAGTATCACTTCTGAGAAAGTGAGAAGCAGCAGCCCAACATCTCCTTAATTAAATCGTGAAAACGGACAAGAAGCAAGTAGCAATATGAAGAGGTTTATCACATTTTGCCCCAAGTAGTTCAACGCTAACGGATCTTTAACGGCCTCCGTTTCTCCTCGCCATATGACGAAATCGCCCTCGCACATGGTCACATGGATTGCGTTCCTCCGCCCCGTTCCCCAGAGCAGAGTCGTTCGTAGAAGAAACGTAATCTAGGGTTAGGTTTAGGGTTTCGGCCTTCCGAACTCCGAGCTCATATTAATGGCGACGGTTCTTGGGAATGCGATCTTCTACCCTCTCCTCCTCACCCCTCCCTCCGTCCCCTTTGGCGAGAGCCGCCGCGGCGTTGCTGCGTTCCGCCGCAGGGGGCTCGGCGGCGCGCGGTGGCGGGCCATGGTGCAGCAGCAGCAGACGTTCCAGGGCCCCGCCGCCAGCTACGCCCGGGAGATGGAGCGGCTTTCCGCCAAGGAAGCGCTTCTCCTCGCAGTGAATCTCTCTCTCTCTCTCTCTCTCTCTGGGCTGGATCGAAGAAGGGATTTTTTAGTTTTTTTTATTTATTTGATCTTGTGATTCATTCTTACGGAAACATTGGCATATCTTTGATGAATCTAGAATTATTTTGGAAAAGATGTCCACTGTTTAATTGAAATGCATCAATATTTTTTAATGGCCAGTTGTTCTTCTGGTGTGTTTCCAAGAATTTAAGTAGGTGCTCCACTCTTCTAGTGCCAGGGAATCGGTGGTTCTCCTCGCTGCCTCAACACCAAAATAGAGATTTTGCATCCTGATTGAATCTTATGGCACATTCTTCACTCTCTTAACTAATTGTAGGAATATCTTTGATAATTTTGTAACTAACTATCATGTGAAAGGTGTTCAATGTCTAACGAGCTGTGTGGGCATTTCTTGATACTTATTTAGTTTGTTGTGGGAGATAATTGAGAATGTCTGAAGTCTTTATCTCAATCATATTTACCGGTTTGAATTATATATATATATATATATATATATATATATAGAGTCCGGCTATGGTGCTTGTAAAAGCACCAAGCACTTAGTGCTTGTGAATTTTTTACCGTTAGATCTATGACTTTGATCATTTTCATCCGTTAGATTATACTATTCAACCAACCACTCACTTAACCCAAGGGGACCCACATCATCCTAACCGCACATCTATTAATCCAAGGGCTAAAAACTTACAAGCACCAATACTTGATACTTTTAAAAGCATATGAGCTCAATTCTCTCTCTCTCTCTCTCTCTCTCTCTCTCTCTATATATATATATATATATATATATATATATATATATATATATATATATATAGTTCGGCTACTGTCCTTTTAATAGGATAGGAGCACTTGTCCTATCAGTTTTTTAGCCTTTGGATCAATTCTTTTCATCATTTCTAACCATTGGATTAAATACTATAACCCAGTGGGGACCACTCAACACTAGGGGGACCATTCAACTCTAACCGACTAATATCATCCTAACCTTACAATTTCTCATCTAAGGGTTAAAAACTTGATAGGACAAGTGCTCCTATCCTATTAATATGATAGTAGCCCTAACCTATATATATATATATATATATATATATATATAGGGTCCGGCTACTATACTATTATGAGTACGATCGACCTCGTACTCATAAGTTCTTTTCGATGATAGAGCTTCCGAATCGACAATCCACACCGTTAAACGTTATTTACAATATTTAAAACTTCTAGAAATCAAATTTTATAATTTTTCGACATCATTTACCTTACGATCAAGATGTCACAAATTTGACAATTTTTAACGGCTGGTATGGAATATTTGCTAGTTTAACGGTGTAAAAGAATCAGAATTTGTTGAATTTTTGATAGAAAATTCTATTCACTACCTAGATAAAGATCAATAACTCCGATCTTGAATTGAAGGATCCGATCTTCCTTTTTTAGGACATCGTTCGATTTTGACCGTTTATTTTATGCCGGCTTGATGGACTTTATTATGATTCCGAAAATTTACGAAATTTATTTTCTAGAAGTTTCAAATACTCTAGATCATATTCAACGGAGTGGATCGTCGATTCGGAAACTCCATCGAAAACAACTTATGAGTAGTAGGGCTCCAATACTCATAATAGTATAGTAGCCATGGGCTACTATACTATTATGAGTAGTAGAGCCCTACTACTCATAAGTTGTTTTCGATGATAGCTTTCGAATCGACGATCCACTCGTTAAATATGATCTAGAGTATTTAAAACTTCTAGAAAATAAATTTCGTAATTTTTCTAATCATTTACCTTACGATCAAAAGCTCACAAAATTGACAATTTTTAACGGCCGATATGGGATACTTGGTAGTTTAACGGTGTAAAAGAATTGAAATAGGTTGAATTTTTGATAGAAAATTCTATTCACTACCTAGATAAAGATCAATAACTCCGATCTTAAATTGAAGGATCCGATCATCTATTTTTAGGACATCGTTCGATTTCGGCCGTTCATTTTATGCCCATTTGATGGACTTTATTATGATTTTGAAAAATTACGAAATTTATTTTCTAGAAGTTTTAAATACTCTAGATCATATTTAATCTGAGTGGATCGTCGATTCTAAGCTCTATCGTCGAAAACAACTTATGAGTAGTAGGGCTCTACTACTCATAATAGTAGAGCCCTACTACTCATAATAGCATAGTAGCCCTACTCTATATATATATATATATATATATATATATATATATATATATATATATATAGAGAGAGAGAGAGAGAGAGAGAGAGAGAGAGAGAGTTGAGCTAGAATACTATCGATAGCAAACGGGCTCCCTTGCCACCTATTTGTTTTTGATGATGCAGCCTCCAAATCAACGATCGGCACCGTTGAACATGATCTATACCCCTTGAAGTGTTTAGAAATCAAATTTCAAATCTTTTCGACATCATTTCCCTAACTAATGATCAAAGGGTTTCAAAATTTGTAATTTTAATGATCAATATGAGGCGTTTTCTCGTTTAATGGCGTAAAAATATCCAATTCAATTTAATTTTCACAAGATCTATACTCTTGATCTTCATTACAAGACTCCTATCATCATTTTTTAAAGAATATTCATTTTTAGCCGTTCATTTTTGTGTCCACTTGATGGATAAGAGAACAATATCAAAAACGTATGAAATTTGATTTCTAAACACTTCAAGTAGTATAGATCACGTTCAACGGTGCCGATCGTCGATTTAGAGGCTCCATCATCGAAAACAAATGGGTGGCAATAGAGCCCATTTGTTATCAATAGTATTCTAGCTCAAGTGCTCAACACACACACACACTCTCTCTCTCTCTCTCTATATATATATATATAGAACTAGGCTACTATGCTATTAATAGCACCAAATCATTGGTGCTACTAAGTTTTCATTGGATTGAGAGATGTGCCGTTAGGATGATGTGGGCCCCCTAGAGTTGAGTGGGTGGTTGGTTGAATAGTATGATCTAACGGATGAAAATGATCAAAAGGGTGGATCTAACGGCGGAAAACTTGGTAGCACCGAGTGCTTCGTGCTATTGATAGCATATGAGTCCTACGCTATGCTATCAATAGCACGAAGCACTCGGTGCTACCAAGTTTTCCGCCGTTAGATCCACCCTTTTGATCATTTTCATCCGTTAGATCATACTATTCAACCAACCACCCACTCAACTCTAGGGGGCCCACATCATCCTATATATATATATATAGAGTCCGGCTGCTATGCTATCAATAGCACGAAGCACTCAGTGCTACCAAGTTTTCTCGCCGTTAGATCCACCATTTGATCATTTTCACCCGTTAGATCATACTATTCAACCAACCACCCACTTAATCCTAGGGGGCCCACATCATCCTAACCGCACATCTCTCAATCCAACGGCCAAAAACTTGGTAGCAAGGTTTAAAGTGCCGTGGACGGCCGGCACTGCATCGTTCGGCACTGGACGCAAGACGGCACGCTGCGTGGCCACGTGCCGTCACGATACGCACGACCTCCCACTCGGCACGCTTTGGCACGGATTTTTTTCATTTTTTGATTCCAATAAACTCTTATAATGTTATTTTGATATATTTAAATAAATAATTATGAATATTTGCTATATATACCTTACTATACTCATCAATTAACATGCATATAAGCTTTTGGAAAGTAAGATACAACTATAAGCGATGTAGAATAAAAATTAAATTACAATAAAATAATTCACAAATATAATAATTATTTAAATTTACATCTTTACATAGAGATGATCGCTTAATTCTACATAGATTGTCGCGCTTGATCATATGGCATATTGTCATCTGCTGATACAAGATTTATTTTGACAATGTTGATATAAGTATTGTCAGTATTGTGAGAAACTCATATATTCCCGATATTAAATTTATTGTTTGTTCTTTTATTCTTTTTAAAATATCTGATTAAAATTTGTTTAGGAGATTGACTTTTGTTCCCTTGAATCACCGAAAAATTCGCGGTGCGACAATTTTTGCCAAAATTTTTTGCGAAGAAAAAATGGATGTCTGTGGTGGAAGCGGAGGGCTCGGGCCGCCCCGCGGTATGGATCAGGTCAATTAAAAATTTTCTCCTATATTGATAAATGAGAAGTTAAAAAAAGGCATCCACTAAAAAGCAAAAAAAAAGTTAAAAAAAGACAATATAGGTGGCCGGGGGGCTTGATACTCAGAAAACAAAACAAAAAAAAAAACAAAAAAAAAAAAAGCCAAAAAAATAAGAAGGAAAAGCATATGTGGCAAAAAAACAAAAAAAAAAGGAAAAGAAAAAAGAAATAAACAAGAAAAAGCATCATGGGGGAAGGGGGGGGGACCAAAAAAAAACCAAAAGCAAAAAAAGAAAGAAAAAAAAAAAAAAAAAAAAAAAAAAAAAGCAGTGCGGCATGCTGTCTCAAGCGGCTTCGCGTGCCGCTCCGTCTCGAGCGACCAGCATCCGAGACTGCACCGTGCCCCTATCTCGGGGCACGACGTGCCGCGGCGTGCCGAGCGGCACGCCGCGCACTTTAATCCTTGCTTGGTAGTACCAATGACTTGGTGCTATTAATAGCATAGTAGCCTAGTTATATATATATATATATATATATATATATATATATATATATATATATATATATATATATATATATATAGTGTAGAGTTACTATACTATTGGAAGAATAAGGAGTTGGTGCTTTCGATTTTTTAGTCCCTGGATCAAAAATTGTACGGTTAGAATAATAATGGTCTTTTTAGGGTTGAGTGGTTCCTATTGGGTAATAATATTAATCCAATGGTTAAAAATGATCAAGAGGTTGATCCAAGGGCTATCTATATATATATATAGAGTAGGGCTACTATACTCTTATGAGTAAAGAGCCCTTCGTACTCATAAGTTGTTTTCGATGTTGGGGCTTTCGAATCGACGATCCACACCGTTAAACATGATACAGAGTATTTGAAACTTTTAGAAAACAAATTTTGTAATTTTTTGAAACCATTATAAAGTCCATCAAGCGGGTATAAAATGAACGGTCAAAATCAAACGACATCCTAAATATCATGCCCCGAAACCGCTATCCATTTGGCTCGGTTCGGGCACGTCGAACAGTCGCCAAACGGACAACACTTCCCTTCCCGTCTAAGGCTAACCAACATGAATGTGTACAACAAGTGTTCAGAAAACAACTTGAATACAGACACAATCTATAAAACAACGAGAGCACAAACAGTGCTAAACAATCAAGAGCAAGCATTACGAGTAGTGTACAAGTGAATAAAAGAGAGAAACTAAACTATTACATTCATATAATTCTTTAGTATACATCATGATTGACTTTGTTTTACATCTTCCAAAATATAACATAAGATGTACAATTATCCAAAATACCTCACCACCTATACATCATCTACTCTCAAGTATAAGTACAGGGTAACTCTAATGCAAGTAGGAAAGTAATCTACTACTACCGCTAGGACGCCAGGCCCTTGTCGCGATCCTCGACTGGTGCACTCGTGCTCGGACCTGTAATAAAGTGGGGTGAGAACTATCTTCTATAGTTCCCAGTGGGTTCGGCCGCCGACTCCGCCGATCTCCCCACTAGGTCCAAGGAGGCATAGAAAGACAGATAGATAGGTAGATAGATAGATATGTATGAAATCAACAGCTATACTGTAAATGAAACTACAAGTATCCTACTATGCCTCGATCCAATATAATGAATGCATGAACTCATAGTAAAGGCTAGCTACCATGCTACTATGTTCAACAATAAGATTAGTTATTAAGTTACCCAATCTTTCTGTGAGCTCGAGAGCCTATTTTTCGTCTCACGATCTGTGGTCTCATAGGGAAGGAGTCACACCGCTCAACTACCCTCGTGACCACCTGCGGACAGCAAGTGTCTGCCCAGACAGCACATAGTGACTGCCCCTCACGTGTCTAAACTCCGGAGTGCACTACTTGTTTGGAGCTACCATCACAAGCGCAGACAGGCTAAGTGAGCACGATCCAATCCTGGTAAACCGGGAATACCTACCAACTAGGGTTATCATCATCATGGAAATCCATATGTTCCTATACTCAACCTTCTAGTGTTTGAACTACACTAAGGTTCTCATATGCCACTCGTCCTGGTTTAACATTGACTATATGCCACTCGTTATCATTTAAGGGTTTTCAACATGTTAGTTGTACCCAATCACTAGGTTATTATTTACCTAGGTCCCAATCCATATATATATCGTCTCATTATAGGGTTCGTGTCACTATATCCCAATATCGTGCATAGTAGGTTCAAGTATTAAGCGAATAACTCTACGCTACCACTAACATGTTATGACATGTATCAATTACCATTTAGCACCCTATAATGCAATATTACAATATGTAACTTGACCAATAATGTACTCGGATATAGGGAGCAGTTCAACTGCTTCGGGATGGCACCACCCACCCTTTTAGTGACGTAATGCAGTAGAAAGCCCGGTTTCACGATCACTCGTCGCCGCTTGACCTCTCGAGCGGAAACGAAGCCGAGACGCCCTTCGCTTGGCGATATCTCCGCACCGATTCGGCGGATCATCGAATCGTCGCGGCCAAAGCGTTTAAACACCTATCAATTAAGTTTACGACCCATCAAATGAGATCGAACCCATCGATTTCCAAAAACCCCATTTTGGAGCCCTAGGGTTTCTACACATGGAAAATACTCTATTGGGAACCCTAGATACATGCATTTAGTATCTATTAGTACCCCTAGGTTCCAACAAAACCCTCTCTAAAGCATAAAAACCCAAACCCTAAGAAATGCCATTAGAGGGTTTGGAGCTTACTTCCAAGCTTCCTCCAACTAGAGGAAGAAGATGAAGGAGATGATATGCTTCCCTCCTCCTTCTTCTTCTTCTCCAACTCCTCCTCCTTTCCACCTTCAAGGGAGAGAGAGAGATCCTAGAGAGAGAGAGAGAGAGAGAGAGAGAGAGAGAGAGATCTTAGGGCTTACAAACAAAAGAAGTAGGAGCAAATGAGCTCCTATGTGCCCATATAGCCTAATTCATGCTACAATTGCATAATAGTCCTCCAACCCTCAACACTATGAAATAGCCTATTTTGGGCATTTTCGGGCACGGGGATCGGTCCCTCTACGGGAGGACCGGTCCTGAAGGGTATCTCTCTCGGGTTACGCGTACGGGAACTGGTCCCTCCCCCGAGGACCGGTCCCTCCATCTGAGACCGGTGCTCGAGAGCTTGCTCTCGTGGGACGCGTACGGGAACCGGCCTCCCATTTGGAGACCGGCCCCCACAGGGACCTCCAATGCTACGGGAACCGGTCCCTCCCACCAGGGACCGGTCCCCGAAAGCAGAATCTGCAGAAGTGCAGATTTTTGCACTTTGCTCTCGTGGACTCCAATTCTAATGCACTTTTTGGGTTTTAGATGCCTTCGGCCTTTCTGAAGCATACCCACTTGACAATTAGTCGATTCTAGACGAAGTACAACTCTCGGATTTTGAGAATTCACTTCCTTACACTAAAAAAGGATGATTGGATCCTTCAATTTAAGATCGGAGTTATTGATCTTTATCTAGGTAGTGAATAGAATTTTCTTTCAAATATTCAACCGATTCCGATTCTTTTACACCGTTAAACTAACAAGTATCTCATACTGGCTGTTAAAAATTGTCAATTTTGTGGCCTTTTGATTGTATTTCTAAAAGTTTTAAATGCTCTAGATAATGCTTAACGGTATGGATCGTCGATTCAGAAGATCTATCATCGAAAACAACTTATGAGTACGAAGGCGATCATACTCATAAGAGTATAGTAGCCGGACTCTCTCTTTCTCTCTCTCTCTCTCTCTCTATATATATATATATATATATATATATAGAGAGAGAGAGAGAGAGAGAGAGAGAGATACTATACTCTTATGAGTATAGGGCCCTTTGTACTCATAAGTTGTTTTCGATGATAGAGCTTCCGAAATATTTCGCAATTTTTCGAAATCATAATAAAGTCCATCAAGCGCGTATAAAACAAGGTTTTAAGTGCCCGTCGGCACGGGCCGTATCTACTGTGCCGTACCGTACCAACAAGATACCGGCACGATACAGACCTTATACTAATGGCACAGCTCAAAACCCTCTATTCTTTAAATTAGTAAGTAATTTCCTCAATAAAGTTCAAAAGATGTGATAAAAAGACATAATAAATAGTTATAATATTTTGTTGCTCAAGAAAATAAATATTTCATGCTATTATGTGTCGACACACAAGAGTTTTTTTGACGGCGCGGCGCACGCACGGCCCGCCACGCACTGTGCCGTACCGTGCCAGCAAGTTTCCGACACGGCCCAGTGCCACGGTACTTAAATCCTTGGTATAAAATGAACGGTCGAAATCAAACTACGTTCTAAAAGTGAATGATCGAATCCTTTAATTTAAGATCGGAGTTATTGATCTTTATCTAGGTAGTGAATAGAATTTTCTATCAAAAATTCAACCGATTCCGATTCTTTTATACCGTTAAACTAACAAGTATCTCATACCGGCTGTTAAAAATTGTCAATTTTGTGACCTTTTGATCGTAAACTAAATGATGTTAAAAAATTATAAAATTTGATTTCTAAAAGTTTTAAATGCTCTACATAACGTTTAACGGTATAGATCGTCGATTTGGAAGCTCTATCATCGAAAACGACTTATGAGTACGAAGGCGATCGCACTCATAAGAGCCTAGTAGCCTGACTCTCTCTCTCTATATATATATATATATATATTTGGGTTAAAAGAAGCTGGGTTTCGTGTTCACTTTGACTTTTCAGCAATGTGGCCCCTTTTTGATATTGCTTCTGTTTAGAATCCTGAAGAAGTGTAAAGCTTCACAGCTTTCCAAATTTTGTTAAACTTGTTATGAATTCTAGAATAGTTGGATTTCTTTTATCTAATCCCGATCTTCAGGCTATCCTTACCATTAGAACTTAAGATGCTTTGAAATTTTCCATTTTTCAGTTCAAGGATGCTGGGGGATTCCAATCCTTGGTCAGTGGCAAGACTACGGAGATGCAG
Organism: Aechmea fasciata; assembly: GCA_025177825.1. Lineage (NCBI taxonomy): Eukaryota > Viridiplantae > Streptophyta > Magnoliopsida > Poales > Bromeliaceae > Aechmea > Aechmea fasciata. Next base: position 1,615,499 of record CM045935.1, read on the forward strand.
AAGATTGACGTCAATGAGAGAATTGTTGGTCTTGAAAGGCTCAATCCGACTCCTCGTCCTACAACGTATTGGTCTATTTGTGCCTTCACACTTATGATTCACAATCATTAAAGACTAGCTTTTTGTTATGGGAAATGAGTGAGAACATTTTAGATAGTTGTATTCTTACCCCTCATCATCAGCCTTCCCTGTTCCATTCATTTATGCCTCCTTTGGTATTGTTGCTGCCTCTTTATATTCTAAAAATTCCAATGTGGCAAAGTGTATGGTCCTATGAGGGTTGATTGCAGTCCGTACATTTATAGCGTTTGTTTGGAAAACATAAAAAGGAATAGCAACTTTTTTCCTGTTTGATTTCTTTGAAGATATCATTTTGCATTCAGCCCAGGTGCGTCGCAAGCCTACCAAACAATGATAAGAGAATAAAAGTCCATTTGCCAGGGAATCCAATCATATGGACTTTGCGCCTAAAACATAAACAAGGCAACTTATATGAGCTCAGTTGAGAAGTCTAACATTCTTATCATGATAGTATAATTTACATGGAGGCATTTGTGTCTTTCCTTTTCAGGTCGCCCTTTCTAGAAGGCCGATGGAACTTTGAATGGTTTGGTGCCGGTAGCCCTGGATCATTTTCTGCGAGATTTCTGTTTGAGTAGGTACCTCATTCTAAATGCTACTGCATAGGTAATTTGAAAACAAGTGTAATAAGTGAACTGTTACTGTTTCTTGATATGCTATTTATCTGACATTGCATTTAATCACAAAAAATAGTGTGCCCGAGAGATGCTTATGGCTACTAGTAGTAATGTAGTTAGTGAGGTGGTTCACATGAACATACTAAATTGATTTAAACGGATAAGAGTGAATGGTAGAATAATACTTATGCAACAATGTTTCTCTTCATAGGAGATCACCTACAACTTTGGCATACTTGTTGGGACTTGACATGCTGATTAAGGATGGATATTCAAAGGTTACAGCAAACCTTAAGTTCCTAAATACGGTAATAACATTAAAACGGATTATTTGTTGCTGTCAAATGCTTTAAATATTTTAAAGAGAGTTCCTTTGAATGTAGTATGCTTATAGGTGCATAAGCTTTTTTGAATAGTTTTCTTGTTGCATGTGTGTATTTGTGAGTTTTTCATATGATCCTTTTATTGTATGTTAACATTTTATAAACTGCAAACTGTTCCAATGATAGATCTAAAAGGATATGGGAGAAAATAACTTGAATATATCCGTTGGGAACATAATAAATAAGACTTGGTTGGAAAAGCTTGTTACATGTTCTATAAATTGATGATTGAAGTCATATATCCAACATTTCATCCTTTTTATTTACCGAGTTGCCTGCTTCCTTTCATTCTAGTTTGTATGTACAATTTTCTAGATTCCACTCAGTAGAAAATTATTTTGCAAGGTGAACATTCTGCTATTTTACTAAGAATTGCTAACCATAAACAGTGATAATGGTAAAGTTTTCTACCCTTATATAGTCTTTACTTGCTATTGATTGAAGCTTCTCTGGTGGTATCTTCATATACAGATAGAAAGCAAGTTCCTGCTAACCACAAGATTGTCCGTGGAGGGCCCTATGAGAATGAAGGAAGAATATGTTGAAGGGCTTCTTGAAACGCCCACAGTTAGTGAACAGGCTATCCCTGAGCAGCTGAAGAGCATAGTAGGGCAAGCAACTGGAACTTTGCAGCAACTTCCAGCTCTTATAAAGGATGCATTTGCAAACGGGCTTAAGTTACCACTTAGTAAGAAATTTCTGCTCAAACTCACTAACTGGATTATTTTAATTCTAAAGATTCTGAAAAAGTTAAAAGCATTGTGTGTATTTTGATTATGTGGGCTGCTTCTGTGTTTAACGAGCATGTAGAAAAGTTATGTACATATATTGAGCTGATGACTTACTTTTTGCTTGTAGTTAAAACAGCTGCAAGAATTGTTTAACCACCTAGTGCTTTCTGCTGTTAGTGCCAATTGTCACAGATTATGGGGTGGTTAGGTATAGGATAAATGGGAAATGCTTTTGAGTCCCGCTTATGGGTACTGCCTATCATTGCTAATGTGCTGTCTGCGCAACAATGTGTGTGACACATTAGCATGCCAGTACGTTAGTAATCTACAGAGGGCATTCTAATGTATCTGTAGCAGTACTCTTTGTAAACACCTACCTTACTGATCTTTGGTAAGTCCTTATTTCAATTCTTTGTTAAAACATTTTGGATTGTCATGAAGACACTGATCCAATACTGGATTTCATCTTATGGCTTTGTTTTTATTTTTGCTTTTTCACGAACTAAAAAATTAGTCTGAGCATGACGAACTCTCAAAATTAGTATGTTTGGAAATAAACATTCAGTTAGTCTGAGCATGATGAACTCCCAATTTAGATTTTCCTTAAGGGAAGTTAAAAGAAAATTTTAAAATTACTAATTAATTGTCCTATAGCTATTCTATTTCCAGCTTTTTATATTGTGAGGAGTGCCTTGTTGGTTTCTCAAATCTACTAGTTTTTTCTCTTTATTGATTGTGTCCTTGACTTTAAAATCGAAATCATCTTAGTGTCTTATTTTTATTAACTTAGACAATTAAATACAGGCACCAATAAAGAAAAATGATTGAAAGAAGCTCCAAATTAGAGAGTGATGTAATACGGGTATAGAGAGACAGAGTCCTTTTGGCTTTGCTTCAGAGAGAGATCAGAATAGCCATGGTTAAAAATAGTGAGAGTATATAGGATTGCTGCAAGGCCTAGCTCCAAGCTTGAGCATTATGAGGGGTGCCCTGTCGCACATGGCTCGTTTGTTAAATACAAGCTTGACAAATAAGATAATCATTATAATAAATAAAATATCTTCTGTGTTCCACAATTTTTCATGTTCCTGGAGTTAAGGGTATTTGTAGAAAGCTTTTTTCACACCTTTTTGTATATTCCCTGCCATTATTGTGTTACTCTGATGATTTAATTTATCCTCCTCCGAGGATTCTTACTACTTTGTGCATGTCAATCCTCCGTTGGACGTTCTTCTGGTTGCTATCAATGAAGGATCTTGATGGATTTTGAACATTGTTTTCTTTTGAAAGTTGTGTTTGTGGAGAATTGTGTTGAATGGTGTCGTGTTAGATGGAATAACCTTAAACTCTTTTCCTTTTATTTTACAGATGGAGCTTTCCAGAGATTTTTCATGATTTCTTATTTAGATGAGGAAATACTGGTATGTTACTTTCTCTACTCATTATGCAAGGGCTGATATTTTAATTTTCGCTCATGTATGTTTCTAAAATTATCAAGGCAAACCAAAGGAATCTCTTTTTTTTTTTTTTTTCTTTGAGAGAGAGAGATAGGTAGCATGCTACCTACTTTGTTCATTTTTTTAAAAAATGAACTCAGCTGGAAATGTGAAGCAACTGGGCTTCGAACTTGGGATCTTGGGTACTAACCATCAAGCCATTTGCTATTTGCTCTAAGGACAATTGATAAGTAAAGGAATCTTAGTTCTGAGTCGAATTATGTTTAAAAAACTATACAATTAGGCTTCGGTTCTTATTAGATTAGGGTATACTAGTTAAATTGAGAATTCATGCCTATTATATTAGGGCTAATTTTTAGTATTGTTTTAAATTGGAGATTCCTTTTCAGATTATGGGGTGTTGGATTGACATAATTGTAATTTCGAATGAAAATCAAGTTTGTTGAGAGTAAAAATATTGGTCTAGCCATCAACTAGCATAATGCCAAGGAAATTCACCATCTAGCTGTAGGCTAGATCTTGGGTATTTCTACAGAAGGTATGCTTCTGACAATTTCAGAGGGAATTCGTTTTCAAGAATTTAAGTGTTTACCTACCTTCATGATCGATGGCAAAATTATAAAAGGAAGTGCCTTCTTCCCTTGGAAGTAGGAAACATTTGATAGGTGCATTAATTCTAATCAAACAGCCACTTTTGGTATCAGCTAGCTAGTCCGTAATAAGTGGTGGATCTATAGCCGCCTCAGCGACCCCACTGAGGTAGCCAAAGAAAGGCCTTTATGGCCTTTCTTTTGTCATGTTGGCCCCACTTTGGGGTCAACTTTGATCCTAAAGTGCGGTCAACAAGTAGGATAATTTATTTACTATTTACTTTTTTATTTATAATTTCTTTTTGTTTCTGTATAGTAGTTGGTTTGTGATGTTACAATATGAAAAAATATCCTTAGTATATTAATTATTTTTAATTAGTTGTTTTTGGTTATTTTAATATATAAATAGTGGTTGTTTTGAGTTGTTACAATATATAAAAATATATTTAGTATATTAATTAACTTTAGTTAGTTGTATTTGTGAAAAGTAATTATTGATTTATTTTTCTATTCTTGTTGGCTATTGGCATATGATTAATTTTATGTAGTTTATAAGAAATTAATTTATTTATCACTAATTTTTGCTAATACATATATATAAAAAAAGATTTGACGGTGTTACCAATAAGGCTATCATACATTGTTTCCAGAATATGAAAACAGGTTGAGAATAATCGTAAATAGTAATGATATATTTTTTTTGTTTATACATTATTAATGGCTACTTTACTCTTCTATATCTTTATCATATATTTGACCCCACTATGAAAAACTTTTGGATCCGCCACTTTCCGTTATGATTATAATTCATAAACTTAATCATCAAGCTTGCTTTAAGTTTGCCGAGTAGCTATCAAACTCATGACTTGATGATAAACTATGATACTGTGGTAGCATTCATTTTATGATAGTTGTTTTTAGAGTGCCTTTCACTAAGGCCTTGTCTGGCACTACTGCTGTTTGTTTGATTTTTTTTAACACTAATTTTATGCAGTTGGGGATATATTAGGGGTAGTCCTTTCCTGTCGATATCATTGCTAGTTTGGTAGCCATACACCTTGGCTTGATGATGGATGACAACTTAAAAAAAAAAAAAAAATTTCAAAGAAAAAAAAAGAAAAAGTAGTTTCCAACTTTTTTCTAGTGGTTGCTAAATAATAATCTTGGGTACAGCAATTGCAAACGATTACCACTCCTACTCTATCTTATGTAGAAATTCTATTTAAAAGAACAAGAAAAACGGCAACAATGATGTTATTTTTGAATAGCAGACTTACTGTGTGTATGCGTATAAAAACCTTATTTAGGTAGCAAAACCGCCGTATTTTGATAAATATAATTGAGCCGTATTACTTCACCGACAAAATAAAATGGCAGGTAATGGTGATTTTTCATTTATCCTTTTTGCGTAGAAAAGCAAGTTGAACCTCAAGGAAGTTCGTTGATTTCATGTCCTATCATAGTGGGTTTAATTGAAATGTTTGGACGTCGGATTTTTATTTTTGTTTGACTCAAAGGAATGAGATGATATTTGTTATTTATGTTCCTATTTTTATTCAATCATTTTAGTCAGCTATTGATCATTTACTTACGTAATATTATGTCCCAACTTTAATTTAGTTTATCCTAGTCGGCTTTTGACAACATATGCAATGACTCTAATTGTGGCAAACAACTTTTTATACAGATAATCAGGGATTCTGCTGGATCTCCTGATGTTCTTACAAGATTGGAAGGGCTTCTGCCGACGGCAGGTGCAGAACCAATGATCTCAGAGTATGAGAGCTGAATATGTTGAGCTCCAACTTACTTGGTCAGAGAAGCTTCTTGAAGTACATGTAGTTCTAATTTTTTTGTAAGTTAAACTACGGAGATATACTAAACTTACTGCGATCAATTCCAGCTGTAAACTCAAAGTCTCTATAATGCTAGTTAATGCTTTTCTCAGTAATATTTCGATTTAGTTCGTCAATGCTATCTATATATTTGATACTCGATGAGATGATATCTGCTGTACGATGTGATGCTTGTTTTCTTTTCAAATGTTGGCATGTGAGATGCTTCAATGTGCTGTAATATTATGCCTATGTGCCAGCTCCATATGTTGCCTTCCTAATTTGCTCTCCTTGTTTATCGAATCAATGTGTAAAGGAGGTTGCGTGATCATTCATTCATATTTCTGTAGATAAAAAAGAGTACTTTGTGTTGTTTGAGGAATATAGTGGGAAAACATTCATTCATATTTCTGTAGATAAAAAAAAGAGTACTTTGTGGTGTTTGAGGAATATAGTGGGAAAACGGTAAAAGCAAGCTGGGATTTAGTGCTTTCAAAATGACAAGGTTCATCTCTTCCAATTTTTCTTGTGGGCAGTTGCTTGTATATTCAAAATGAGAAGTTCCCCTTCTTTTCTTTTCTTTTTTTGTTTTCCCTTATCCCTCTAACTAAAGACTAACATTAAAAATATTTCTTTTGAGTGTTCCAAGTAATTTCAAATGTACTCCTAGTCCTAGACTTTGTTAGGAAATGGAATAATTTCAAATGTACTCCACGTGTATCTTTGGAATATCTCAAAATTCTAGGATTCATAGAAATAAAAGTAATTTTTTATTTGGTTCCAAATCTGCTTACTCCCCGGGGAAAGCAAAATGATGTGTGGTTATTTTTCAAAGAATAGAAGGAAAGTGAAAAATGTAGATTGAAATAATTAATAATGCCAAGTTTATCCTTATATATATCTTCCATAATTTATAATATTTTTAAAAGAGTTCGGCTATTATACTCTTACGAGTACGATCGCTTTTATACGTATAAGTGGCTTTCGACGATCTATCATTGAAAATGGATTGCCAAAAATAATTTATGTGTACGAAGGGGATCGTACTCATAAGAGTATAATAGACCTACTCATTATACATGCAATGCCATAAAAAATCTACCTAAGTAATTAACTGTACAACTATTTAAACTACTAGAATGAAATATATATAGTAATAAATACTATATAACAATAGAATATGCAGCTATCAATTGCACATGCCAATGAAAATGCAGCAATTTAGGCACATCATCCAGGAGAGCGGCATTAATAGGACGGCACCAATTGGAAATAGCTTAACAAATGCAACAGTACATATATATAGCTATATCAATCTTAACTCAATAACCCAAAATATTACATCTATGAAGTTCAATAGTAATATTTACGTTTACAAATTAGCTTCGTTAACTGTTAGGATTCATCCATATTGGGACCTATCTAAAATATTTCTAATCCATATAGAATAAAAAATAAATATTTGTAATTATCTACTATATTTCTAGTCCACATGGGATAAGGAATAAATCTAACATTTAAATCCTAAGCTGTTTAAATCTTTATCTATGTGAGATTTAGTTAGAATATGATTATGATTAACATCTTCCTTGTAACCTATAAATACATGAGGTATTAACCACATATGAAATACGGAAAAAAATTAGTGTTAAGGATTTTGTGTTGGCAAGTTTCGTGATTTGAGTCGGAGTCTTGAAGGATCGGAGCGGATCGAAGATGGTAGAAGAATCCTAGACTTCGAAGAAAGAGACGATGTGAATCACGACGTCAAGGTAAGGTTTTAATTCATAATATGGTGATTCATACTTAGTTGTAGGCATTAGAATCAAAAAATCATTGTTTAACGGATTAGAAATTGTATCGTAACTTTGTAATTTTCGAAAATTAAAAAAAATTAAAAAAATTACAAAGTGTACCGGTACAAATTGAAAAGTATCGGTACAACCATCAAGGCTATACCGGTATAACCATCATACACATCATAGGTAACAATGCTTGAAAATTAATCTTCTGTCATTGTGTTACCGGTAACACCCTGGAATTTGTATCGGTACAGATTGTAAAAATTAGAAATTCTTCTAATCCGAATCTAATTGATTCTAAAGTCTATAAATAAGGTATAGGGGTTCTCTAACTTCGTGTGCTTCATAAAAATACATGTTTGAGAAACCCTAGAGGCTAGGAATTCATCTAAAACCTATTTTCTACATATTGGCCTCTTCTAGGTCAAATCGAGATATTGCAATTCCTTAACTATATGTCGATTTGATCTACATTTTCGCTTGGAGTTTTCTTCTTTGGTTTTCTACGATACTCCTAAGCGAAGGATCACCACACTCATGATGCTTCTCATGAACGACGTCGTGGATTCGGCGTGAGGCGTCATGGATTCGACGTGATTGAAGGCGATTCGTGGATTCGGATCGTTGGCTCGTGGATTCGATTGGCGTCGTGGATTTGGCGTGATAGAAGCTTCGTGGATTTGAAGTGGTGGCGGTTCGTGGATTTGGAGCGTGGCGTTCGTGGATTCGAACGTGAGGGCGTGGACAACCCGGAGGATTGCGCGGAGATTCATAGGAGGTTAAGAGAGGTTAAGTCCGTGGAGTCGGTAATCACCTTGTAATTTTTTCTCTTAGTGGATTGTTTATTCGCGTGTTGGTCCCGTGGATTTTTTACTCCAAGCTAGAGTTTTTCCACGTAAATCTCGGTGTGTTTTTTATTTTCCGCATTTATTTTTATTGCATCGAGAATTGTGGGTTTCGGCCTTTACACCTATTCACCCCCCTCTAGGTGTTGGATACAATATAGATAGATCCTTGGGCACCCCATAACTAACAATTAGAATCATCTCTCCATAAAATTTTCTCTCTTGGGTTCGCTCTAGAGCAGTCTAAAATCCTAGGGATTTGGACGGTGTGCGGCAATCAACTCTAGTAGCTAGATTGCAACGAGTAAGAATAACGTGCAACAAATCGAGATAACGAGATTCGATTCTGGTAATCGTAATATATTCCACTACAAAAGAGATACACAAAAATCTTTGCGATTTTTGTGAATTGTTTGGGTATTTAAATCATTATTTTTTTCAACAGTGGTATCAGAGTCATACAGTGCTTGTTTTCGCACGATGATTCGTTTTTTTGTTCGAATATATTTTTAAATTGTTAAAAATATAATAAGCTGCTGATTAGGTTGAGGCAAGAGCTTGGATGCAAGCGCACCATCGGACTTGGGTGGTCCGCCCAATTACTAATGGCTCAATTGCGCAATAGTAAAAGCCCACCCGCGAGTAGGGCTGTTGAGGTCCAAGGCCCCTCAGGAATGGCCCTACATAGACTTGCAGACCCCACGCGTGCTTGAGCTACAGGGACCAGCCCGAGTTGGGTCTGCGGGCATTTGGGGGCCCCGTCCAAACTCCCTGGCCTGCGGGACTCGGGCCTGCAAGTATGCATGGCCCGCCCGCACCCAGCTTTGTGGCCCGCACGCACTAGACCTGCGGGGCACACGCCCAGGCCTACGGGCCGGGAAACATAGGCACAAGCCCAACCTCAACCCGTGGGCTTGCAAGATTCAACCTTGGGGCATAATAGAACAATTTAATGAGGTTTTACTCCTTGTTCAATTGAATGGGAACTTATATTCCTTACAAATTTATACTGTTAGGGCATAGTAGAATAGTCTTATGTGGTTCCAGTTTCAATTAATTTGAGTGTGGACATCGTTTCATTGCAAATTTACACTCTTGGGGCAAAATAGAACAATTTAATGAGGTTTTAGTCATTGTTCACTTGAATTAGAATGTGTTCGTTGCAAATTTATACTTTTAGGGCGCAGTACAATAGTCTAAGACTCAAGTTTCGGTTCTTTTGAACGTAGATATCGACTCGTTGCAAATTTACACTCTTGGGGCATAATAGAACTATCTAATGAGGTTTTGCTCTTTGTTCGATTCAATGAGGACATATATTCTTAGCAAATTTATATTGATAGGGCGCAAGTGAATAGTCGAAAGAGGTTCCAGTTTTGGTTCTTTTGAATGTGGACATCGATTCGTTGCAAATTTACATTCTTAGGGTATAATAGAACAATCTAATGAGGTTTTAGTCTTTGTTCGATTGAATGATAACATATATTCGCTTCAAATTTATATTGTTAGCACGCAGTAGAATAGTCTAATGCGGTTCCAGTTTCAGTTATTTTGAAAGTGGTCATTGATTCATTGCAAATTTACATTCTTGGGGCATAAGAGAACGATCTAATTATGTTTTACTCTTTGTTCGATTCAATAAGAACATGTATTCGTTTGCAAATTTAAACTGTTAGGGCGTAGTAGAATAGTCTAATGAGGTTCCAGTTTCTGATCTTTTGAACGTGGACACCGATTCGTTACAAATTTACACTCTTGGGGCATAATAGAACAATCTAATGAGGTATTACTCTTTGTTCGATTAAATGAGAACATGTTTTCATTGCAAATTTATACTTTTAGGGCGCAATAGAATTGTCTAATGAGACGCCAGTTTCAGTTCTTTTGAACGTGGATATCGATTCGTTGCAAATTTACACTCTTGGGGCATAATAGAGCAATCTAATGAGGTTTATTCTTCGTTCGATTGAATTAGAACATGTATTCATTGCAAATTTATCTTTGTTATGGTGCAAAAAAATAGTCAAATAAGGTTCCATTTATAGTTTCATTTGAACGTGGACATTGATTCATTGCAAATTTACTCTCTTGGGCATAATAGAACAATCTAATGAGGTTTTACTCTTTGTTTGATTGAATGAGAACTTGTATTCGTCGCAAATTTATATTGTTAGGTCGTAGTAGAATAGTCTAATGAGTTTCTAGTTTCGGTTCTTTTGACCATTGACATCGATTCGTTGCAAATTTACACTCTTAGGGCATAATAGAACTATCGAATGAGGTTTTAGTCTTTGTTCGATTGTATGAGAACATGTATTCGTTGCAAATTTATATTGTTAGGGCGCAGGTGAATAGTCTAATGAGGTTCCAGTTTCGGTTCTTTTGAACGAGGACATCGATTCGTTGAAAATTTACAACCTTGGGTCATAATAGAAAAATCTAATGAGGTTTTACTCCTTGTTCAATTGAATGAGAACATATATTCCTTACAAATTTATACTGTTAGGGCACAGTTGAATAATCTTATGTGGTTCCAGTTTGAACGTGGACATCGTTCCGTTGCAAATTTATACTCTTGGGGCATAATAGAAGAATCTAATGAGGTTTTACTATTTGTTCGATTGAATTAGAATATATGTTCGTTGCTAATTTATACTGTTAGGGGGGAGCACAATAGTCTAATGATATTCCCGTTTTGATTGATTTGAACTTGGACTTCGATTCGTTGCAAATTTAGACTCTTGAGGCATAATAGAACTATCTAATGAGGTTTTACACATTGTTCGATTGAATAATAACATGTATTCGTTGCAAATTAATACAGTTAGGGAGCAGTAGAATAGTCTAATGAGATTATAGTTTCGGTTCATTTGAACGTGGACGCAAATTTATCTTTGTTAGGCGTAGTAGAATAGTATAATGAGGCACCAGTTTCGGATCATTTGAACGTGGACACCGATTCGTTGCAAATTTACATTCTTGGGGGATAATAGAACAATCTAATGAGATATTACTCTTTGTTCGATTGAATGAGAACATGTATTTGTTGCAAATTTATATTGTTAGGTCATAGTAGAATAGTCTAATGAGATTCTAGTTTCGATTTTTTTGACCGTTGACATTGATTTGTTGCAAATTTACACTCTTGGGGCATAATTGAATTATCTAATGAGGTTTTAGTCTTTGTTCAATCGATTGTATGAGAATATGTATTCGTTGCAAATTTATCTTGTTATGGCGCAGGTGAATAGTCTTATGAGGTTCCCGTTCCGGTTCTTTTGAATGAGGACATCAATTCGTTGCAAATTTACAATCTTGGGGCATAATAGAACAATCTAATGAGGTTTTACTCCTTGTTCGATTGAATGAGAACTTATATTTCTTACAAATTTATACTGTTAGGGCACAGTAGAATAGTCTTATGTGGTTCCAGTTTCAGTTAATTTGAATGTGGACATCATTTCGTTGCAAATTTACACTCTTGGGGCAAAATAGAACAATCTAATGAGGTTTTACTCATTGTTCGATTGAATTAGAATATGTGTTCGTTGCAAATTTATACTTTTAGGGCGCAGTAGAATAGTCTAATGAGACTCCAGTTTCGGTTCTTTTGAACGTGGATATCGACTTGTTGCAAATTTACACTCTTGAGGCATAATAGAACTATCTAATGAGGTTTTGCTCTTTGTTCGATTCAATGAGAACTTGTATTCTTTGCAAATTTATATTTATAGGGCACAAGTGAATAGTCAAAAGAGGTTCCAGTTTCGGTTCTTTTGAACGTGGACATCGATTCGTTGCAAATTTACACTCTTAGGGTATAATAGAACAATTGTAAGGAATGAAACCCCAATGTGTAAATCTGAAATTCGATCAAAATTGATTTAAGACGAGTTCAGAACGCTTCGGAAAGGTCGAAGGCGTCAAAAATGTGTTTAGTGCATTGGAGGGGACCTTGGAGAGCAAGCTGGAGCAATTCTGCACAAATACAGAGTTTTTGTCCTCTCGTGGTCCGATCCCTCAGGCGGGGACCGGTCCCCGTACGCATAGAAAGGCTGGGTAGAAATTCTGCCCGCGTATTTTGCTCTCGGGGTCCGGTCCGAGTCCTCAAAAATGCCCAATCTTAGGTAGTGCACAGACTGAGAAGTGGAGGGGCTTTTTGGCAATTTTTTCGTCAGTTAAGTGTATAGGAGTGAGTGGGGCTCATTTTCTCTCACTATCTCACACTCTCAACCCTAAATCTCTCTCTCTCTCTCTCTCTCTCTCTCTCTCTCTCTCTCTCTCTCTCTTCAATGTGGAAAGGATGAGATTGGTGAAGAATGAGACAAGAAAGTAAAGCATCATCTTCTTCATCTTCTTCCTTGGGTTGGAGCAACCTTGTGGAGGTAAGCTTGATGCTCTCTAATGGTAGATTTCTAGGACTTCATTTGTATGTTCTAGAAATAGGTTTTATAGAACTCCAAGGCGAGAGAGAAGATTATTGCTTGAATCATAGATCAATCAGGGGTATTTTGCAATAGTTGCAATTTAAGGCTCCAAATGGGGCTTTTGTGAAATGATAGGGTTTGATCTAAATTGGACCCATGTAAACCTAATTGCTAGGTACTTCGACGCATTGGCAAAGTCGGTTCGGCGATCCGTCGAGCCTACACGAAGATATTGGCGAAAAGGACGTTTTCGGCTTCGTTTCCGCCTGGAAGGCCATGGAGGTGACCAAAAATCACGAAATCGGATTCGTAGCTTCGTGGAATCACCTAGAGGTGGGGGTGTCATCCCGAAGCAAGCGGGCTTCCTTCTATGTCCGAGTTAGATTATTGATCATGTTTCACTTATTGTGCTTATGCATTATAGGATGATTGGTATAGTTGCATTCTATTTCCTTGCATGAGTCCTTAGTAGTCTAGCATCGTGGGCTTGACACGTGAATCTAGGGTGCATGAGGATTAGGTCGTGAGACATGAGATCCTTTAGTGGCAAGAAAATGGTGAACTTGAACTTGATGATGATAATCAATGTCATGTGAACTACTTATAACTTGGACAAGTGGCATGTAAATTAGTGTGGTTGAGATACATACAAATCATGATGTAAACGAGTGGCATCGGAACTTAGTGTAAATGAAACACTTATGACATAGCGAACATAGGGAATAGGTGAGTTTCCCTAGTTATGATGCATTGCATGAGAACTTAGTGTAGTTGAGACAGTATGGCATTGAACATAGGGTGTAACACCCGTGCCCGCCGATTTGGTCGGATTCGGGCGCGTCGAACAGACCGCCGAACGGACAGAGTTTCCCCTGTACATCCTAGGCGTCGCAATCGATACAATTACAAGGAGGTTCCAAACAGGAACAGATATCACCATCAGATTGCATAAGGAAGTATCATAAACATAAAACAGCTACCTGCTATTACAACCATTCAACCCAGATTACAATTTTTCATTAACTTTAAATTTTTACATTCATATTACAAACTTCCTAATACAATCTAGTCATTACAAATTATTACATTTTGTTTACATCTTTTTCTTTCCCTTGCTATACCCCTAGCTATGCCGACTGGGGTACTTCTATCTCAGTCTCCTGGTAGGGCGCTATCTACTGAGCTACGCCCTTGCCTCGGGCTGCTACTGCGCCACTATCGTATGCACCTGAAAAATACCCCGAACCACGTGGGATGAGAACTATATAAATACGAGTTCCGGTGGGTACGGCCACCCAAGGAAAAGCTCGTAGATAGGTCAAGGAAGGCCTTTGCAAATATGTTAGTCCAAAAACATCCACAGATAGATAATTTGCAACTAACATAAAAACCTGCCTCACAATATGCACTATGCAAATCATTGCTTAGCTCTTAGCTCTTCTTTACTTTATTGCTATTCTTTACTTTAGCATTTCCATTCTTACTTAGCTATTTACAAACACTATCCATTAGCTATTTACAAGTTTAGCTAGTCTTTACATTCTTTATCTTTTGGCACTTATGCTACTTAGCATATACTTCTAAGGTCCACTCTACCTCAGCTCACTATGCCACCCGACTCGGTCTTGAGTCAATCAAATGCGGATAATCCGCCCGCTGTCTAGCCAGAGGCGTTGGACGTCTCACAACCACCTCAGCTGTCAACAGCCTGCCGCCCTCTGTGACTCAGCCTCATCGCGGCGAAATCGTCGCACACGCGGAACCCAGCTGTCACTTGACATAGCCATTCTGGTGGCGAACACGGCGGACTTACCCAGCGAGGACCAAGTCATGACCTAACCATCTGGCGGCGAACTAATCGCACCTCACCCAACAATGGTTTGAGTCACTCCTTCGCCTCCTGGCGCGCACGTATTGTACTTACCCAGCAATGGTTTCAGTCACCCTGGCGGTCTGATCCTCAACCCGGCTCAATGTATAGAACTCATCGCTCACCCACCCGGCGGCGAAATCGTCGCACACACGCCACGACGGTGGTATAGCCCTGGACGGCGAAATCGTCACACACGCCCGACACCAACTTAGGTGTCCAAATCTCGGGATCCCGGAATCCATTCCACTTAGCTTGAGGGTTAGCTAGGCCCTCAAGAGATGACCCTCTAGGTCCATTGTCTTTACCTCCTAGGTCTACTTGACACTAGGGGTTATTCTTTGTCACATAATCTAGGTTTTCTAACTCTAGGTTCCATGTCATTCGAACTCGACCTATGTTTATTAACACTAGGCCCACTATCATCTTTATCCAACCTATGTCCTCGACACTAGGTTCACTGTTCTTTACCTAGATCCATATGACTCTAGGTTTACTACAACCTATGTTCTTTACACTAGGTTTGATGCCACACTCCTAGGTCCACTCTAGGTTTACTATAACCTATGTTCTTTACATTAGGTTAGATGCCACTCGATCTATACGTGTATTTAGTCCATGACTCACATTCTTTATTTAGCATTCTTATACTTGGCATTCTTTACTTCATTATTTAGCTCATGCTTACTTGGTCTCTAGCATTTCTATATCATGCTATTATCATGCTCATCTTGTGTTTACCCTGCTAAGCATACAACTCTCTAGTCACCTAGCATTACTAATCATGCTATCTCATGCATCTACTTAGCATTTTACACTAGGTTCTTTAACATGCATCTCCTATACATGGATCACATGCATCAACATGAATTTATGTCACTCTTAGACATACAGGCGATCTAGTCGCTTCGGCAAACACAACCCACCTTAGGTTTTGCTCTCCGATTGCTCGTCGACACTCGCAATCGGCCGCCCGCGGCACCCGTGACCCGGTTCGGCTCGGCTCTTGCGCGACCAACCGAACGATCTCCGAATCTTGATCTGAGACCTTGTGCCGTTGCCCACGCCTTCAAGTTGCCCAGTTCCGTTTTCATGAATTTTGGGCTTCTATCTTGCGTCTTTGCGGACATACAGTATGAATATATTAAATAATTAATATCTTTGTACTCGCTCGTCGGATCACCGAACCGAGCGTGCCAACGCGTTCGTTAGGCCCTCAATTAGGTTTACATGGGGTCAAATGAGATCAATCTCATCTATTTCTAAAAACCCCCTTTTTAACCCTAGGTTTTGCATTTTCGTGAAACCCACCGTTTTGATCTCTAGAACAAGCAATAGAAAGCTTGTTCAACATCTAGGAACTCATTTAAGAGTACTAGAACCACCCATAGGGTGCTTAGAGCAAACCCTAGAAATCCACCATTAGAGCACCTTGAAGAACACATGGTTTTCATGAGTTTCCAAGTCTCTACTACGTTTCTACACTTGTAGAGAGATCAAAAATCCTGATTTAGGGTTTAGAACCCACTACTAGAAGATCTACCATGAGAGGAGGCTAAAGCTTACCTCTCAAAAGCTTGCTCTTGCACAAAGGAGAGGAAGAAGAGGCCCATGGTGCTCTCCACCATCATCTTCTTCATCACCTCCATCCATTTCTTCTTCTCCTTCTCTCTTTCTTTCTTTCTTTCTTTCCTTCTTCTCTTCTTCTTGCTTCGGTCGACAGAGAAGAGAGGGAGAGAGGGTTCTGTGAGGGAGAGAGGGAGAGAAAGGGTTTTAACACCCTCATTTCACTTAACCCCTTGCCAAATTGCATTCTAGCCCCTCAACTTTGTAATATTAGCCATTTATGGGGTCCGGACTCCAAGTATCTTTACCGGGGTCCAATCGCGCGTGCGGTTCGGACATTCACACAATGTCCGGACATTGGGTTCAATAGATGTCCGGTCTTGGCCCCCAATGTTCGGTCCTGGCCTACGAAAAAGCTTCCAACCGAATTCCTAGCTTACGGGATCCGGACAACCACCAATGTCCGGACCTTGGATGTCCGGACATTGGATCAATGTCCCGACCTCACAGGGTCCTCCAGCCCACTCAAAGGACTTAGCCAAATTTTCAGCTTTTTCCGTTTCTTTTTCGTTCCAACTCACTTTTGACTCGTTTGACCTCCGATTCGTTCCAAATCGAACCGAGACTCTCCAAACATGATTTAGATCATGTCCACATCATTATCTCATCCGCGCAAGCGTCGGATTTAGCTCGTGGCCCAAAATAGCCTTTTGGGTTCCGTTCTCGCACCTAGTGCATCAAAAACACCCGAAAGCTTCCAGACTTCGCCGGAACCATTCTTATGGCCTTCTAAGCCAATATACCTCGAAACTTCAAAACTTTAGAAGTTCGTTATATGACATTCTCCCCTCCTTAAAAGAGTTTCTTCCGCGAAACTCACTTGCTTCGCGAACTCACACCCGAACTCACTTTATTGAGTAATTTTAGGGGATTCCAATGCACTTTTTATCTTCGGAGCTGCCTTTCACTAAATAGAATCATTTACAGGCCCATCACGAAGAACGTGAGACTAGTTTCACTCACATTTGCCAAGTACATCATCAAAAGTGCATTACAACTCCTGTAAGTATTAACGGCAGCGCAAGTCATTATTTCACGACCTTACACGCTCCAAGGTCACTCGCAACAACCAGCTTGCGAGGAACTTCATCCTGCATTTACTCGTCTCATCTCTGAACGCACTTAGATCCAATCACCCACATTGCCTAAAAGCAATATCGTAGGTGCACCGCTCAATTGCGAGTGCTTCGATCTCACTACATTCCTGCTTCATCGCGAGATGGCACACTTCGGCGCATCCCAACTCCACTCCATAAAAGAGCATTATCCTCAATTCTCACGTGGCTTCACCACTCAAGTGTCTCCTAGAGACCACTTATCTCAATTTCCAATTGCCACGGCTTATTCGGCTCGCCGCAATTAACCCACACGAACACGCCGTTTGTGAACTCAAGCCAAACTCTTTAGTAGAGTTAATGGCCAAGTCACTCTCCTCAATCTCTATGGGTGGACCAATAGTCACCAACCCAACGTCGGCCTACCACCTCGACTTGTCTCAACTACGCTTAGCGTTTCTTGTTACTAGCGTAGACCCAATTAGCACTCTTCGGCGAAATTCTCACTTGGGAATTCCAACACACTCCAACCAGGAGCTATCAAGACCCCAAACCACAACCAATTCTTGGGTCGGGTCATTCTCAGTCTCTCAGTGCATTCTCGATCTTAAGATCCAAACACGTGGCATTTCCACGTCCTCGGGTCCAAGCTCAGACTACCGTCCTAACCAAAGCTCTCGCCCTACCTATAGGCATCGGGCCGCTGCCACTAGCAGCTGACTGCGCCGGCCAGATGGGCCCAGGCTCCACAGTCCACAATAGGTCCAGGCACGGGTCGTCCCAAGCACTACCCGCAAACGTCGTCCTATACGACATGCTCTACAGAGCGACACACTCTATCGGCTCCTAAGCACTTAGCACGAGCCATCGGCCCATAGTGATTCATGGCCCGCTTCACACTTAGCCCGGCTAAAGTGCTACGCAACTCACTCACCCGGTGAATCGAAACCGCACTCTCGAGCACCTATACTCGCGTGCTCTACACGCCGCTCTGGCGATCTACGCTAAGTTTCGGCTTTGGAGGCGAGTGCGCCCGCGCATCACTTTACTAAGTAGCCTTTCTAACCTCACGAGGAGGTACCACAAGGCCCACGACCAACTTGGCCCTAACACGAGTCTTACTCCTCGTCTAGGGAGCACTACTAGCAACTTTGCCAGTGTCATTTCCATCCTACACACTGCTCGGCGAGTACTACTCTTCTTGCACAAGCATGCCGGGGTATATATTTACCCGCTCCATGGTTCCTACTATGCAATGCACCACTAGTAGTAACTAACCAATGACCATGGCATGCAATACACTAACTTACAATCTTGCAAAAGCATAGTGATTGCTTAACAAACTCATACCTGTCCCGACATCGTCAGCATTGGCAGGTTCCACCACTCGGGTTGCGCGCCCATGGCCACGGCACTCGCGCGAACCCTGCAGTTCTGATCCTCAACGGCCGCTCTCCTGACCATGCCGCAGGTGGCACACCGGCAGGCTGTCCCTAGAAGGAACGGGCCGTTGCCAGCATCGAGGCTCGGCCACTACTATGCGGACACTCGTCCCGCACATGGCCCGGCAGCCCACACTTGAAGCACATGCCCTCACGCTGTTCACACTGCTGTGGGAAATGAGGGCCCCCACATATAACACACTCCGCCGAGGACCGAATGCGATATGTCCCCGGAGATCGAGATCGCGAGTGCGAACTTGCCAAAGTCCTTCGAGAACTTGACTGACCAGCGGATCCACCCGTCGATCGTCCTTTTCCTTTTTCTCGATAATACGACTCGCGCTCCTCCCGGAGAAACGCATTGCCTTGCTCTATCCATAAGGCTCGATCTAGAACTTCAGCAAAGGTCTGCAACTGAAGTATATGCACAGCCTCAAAAAGATATGGCTGAAGTCCACGCACAAAGCTATCGGCCTTAGCCTTGTCATCCCGCACCACATCTGGGACACAATGCACTAGACGAGAAAATTCTCGCTCGTATTGCCTAACCGGGCGGTCTCCTTGCCGCAGCTTCCAAAACCTGTCCTAGAGCTTCCTTTTCTCGCTATCGGGGAAATAAGCCAAGCCATAGGAGGGAGATTAGGCGATCGGTTCTGTAGAATCCCTTTCCACCACACCTTCGCCATTGTGCTTCAAGCAATGCACAGCTAAAGGCACCTTCTCCCACTCTAAGGTGTATATCTCCTCAAAGAGGGTTTCCATAGAGTCAATCCACATCTCCACGGTCCATGGATCGACGTCCTCTCCGTCAAAGGTAGGCGGATCAAACTTCTTAAAATCCATTAGGGCCGCTAAAGCTCGCTCTGTTCGCCCCCACCTGGACTAACGGCGGTCGGATCGCCCGACCCGCGGAAAACGCTTCGCCGCAACCCCCGGCCGTCCATGACGAGCCGCAGCCGGTGCAGCCACCAGCTGATCTAACGTCTCTTGGAGTCGCTTCATTTGCTCCTCCTGGCGCATGGCAGCCTCCTGCTGCCGCTGCACCAAATCGGCTTGTTGCCTCACCACTCCCACGAGTGAGGCCAACTGATCACGAAGCTCAGAGTCTCCGCTCGCGTCGACTTGCTCAGGGACACCACTTGTCCCCTCCCGCGCCGATCTGGACGAAGATCGCCTACGCGCTGCCATCCTTTCCTGAAACACGATAACTCGATTAGTCCTCGACCAACTTGGGTCGAACTCGAGACCACTAATACCGCTCAAAAGCCAATCAGGCGAAAGTTACGGGAGGGCGTTTATTCTCATCGTCCGGTTTCATGTTGTGCGCGCCCAACACGAACACCCTCGGTTGAGAACAAACTACACCTCAAGTCTACCTCTAATATCTGTCTTAGAGGTTACACAACATGACCAAATCCATAATCGCTTTCGCCACGAACCACAAGTCCTCGTCTCTCACGAGCCTTAACCTCTAAGGTTTTGCTATCCTAGGGTCTCCTAGGTTCACCTAAACCATTGTCCCATTCACTACTTTATGCTCTGATACCATCTTATCTGTCACGCCCCGTGCCCGCCGATTTGGTCGGATTAGGGCGCGTCGAACAGACCGCCGAACGGACAGAGTTTCCCCTGTACATCCTAGGCGTCGCAATCGATACAATTACAAGGAGGTTCCAAATAGGAACAGATATCACCATCAGATTTCATAAGGAAGTATCATAAACATAAAACAGCTACCTGCAATTACAACCATTCAACCCAGATTATAATTTTTCATTAACTTTAAACTTTTACATTCATATTACAAACTTCCTAATACAATCTAGTCATTACAAATTATTACATTTTGTTTACATCTTTTTCTTTCCACTTGCTATATCCCTAGCTATGCCGAGTACTTCTATCTCGATCTCACAGTAGGGCGCTATCTACTGAGCTACGCCCTTGCCTCGCGCTGCTACTACGCCACTCTCGTATGCACCTGGAAAATACCCCGAACCACGTGGGGTGAGAACTATATAAATACAGTTCCCAGTGGGTACGGCCCCCCCAGGAAAAAGCTCGGCCAGTAGCTCCAAGGAGGCACTGCAAATATGTTAGTCCAAAAACATCCACAGATATATAATTTGCAACTAACATAAAAACCTGCCTCACAATATGCACTATGCAAATCATTACTTAGCTCTTAGCTCTTCTTTACTTTATTGCTATTCTTTACTTTAGCCTTTCCATTCTTACTTAGCTATTTACAAACACTATCCATTAGCTATTTACAAGTTTAGCTAGTCTTTACATTCTTTATCTTTTGGCACTTATGCTACTTAGCATATACTTCTAAGGTCCACTCTACCTCAGCTTACCATGCCACCCGACTCGGTCTTGAGTCAATCAAATGCGGATAATCCGCCCGCTGTCTAGCCAGAGGCGTTGGACGTCTCACAACCACCTCAGCTGTCAACAGCCTGCCGCCCTCTGTGACTCAGCCTCATCGCGGTGAAATCGTCGCACACGCGGAACCCAGCTGTCACTTGACATAGCCATTCTGGTGGCAAACACGGCGGACTTACCAAGCGAGGACCAAGTCATGACCTAACCATCTCGCGGCGAACTAATCGCACCTCACCCAACAATGGTTTGAGTCACTCCTTCGCCTCCTAGCGCGCCCGTATTGTACTTACCCAGCAATGGTTTCAGTCACCCTGGTCGCTTCGGTAAACACAACCCACCTTAGGTTTTGCTCTCCGATTGCTCGTCGACACTCGCAATCGGCCGCCCGCGGTACCCGTGACCCGGTTCGGCTCGGCTCTTGTGCGACCAACCGAACGATCTCCAAATCTTGATCCGAGACCTTGTGCCGTTGCCCCACGCCTTCAAGTTGCCCCAGTTTCGTTTTCATGAATTTTGGGCTTCTATCTTGCGTGCTGCGGTTATCTGGTATGAATATATTAAATAATTAATATCTTTGTACTCGCTCGTCGGATCACCGAACCGAGCACGCCAACGCGTTCGTTAGGCCCTCAATTAGGTTTACATGTGGTCAAATGAGATCAATCTCATCTATTTCTAAAAATCCCCTTTTTAACCCTAGGTTTTGCATTTTCGCGAAACCCACCGTTTTGATCTCTAGAACAAGCAATAGAAAGCTTGTTCAACATCTAGGAACTCATCTAAGAGTACTAGAACCACCCATAGGGTGCTTAGAGCAAACCCTAGAAATCCACCATTAGAGCACCTTGAAGAACACATGGTTTTCATGAGTTTCCAAGTCTCTACTACGTTTCTACACTTGTAGAGAGATCAAAAATCCTGATCTAGTGTTTAGAACCTACTACTAGAAGATCTACCATGAGAGGAGGCTAAAGCTTACCTCTCAAAAGCTTGCTCTTGCACAAAGGAGAGGAAGAAGAGGCCCATGGTGCTCTCCACCCTCATCTTCTTCATCATCTCCGTCCATTTCTTCTTCTCCTTCTCTCTTTCTTTCTTTCTTTCTTTCCTTCTTCTCTTCTTCTTGCTTCGGTCGACAGAGAAGAGAGGGAGAGAGGGTTCTGTGAGGGAGAGAGGGAGAGAAAGGGTTTTAACACCCTCATTTCACTTAACCCCTTGCCAAATTGCATTCTAGCCCCTCAACTTTGTAATATTTGAAACAGCCCAAACTGGATATTTTCGGGTTGCAAAGACCAGTCTCCATTTATGGGATCCGGACTCCAAGTATCTTTACCGGGGTCCAATTGCGCATGCGGTCCGGACATTCACACAATGTCCGGACATTGGGTTCAATAGATGTCCGGTCTTGGCCCCCAATGTTCGGTCCTGGCCTGCAAAAAAGCTTCCAACCGAATTCCCAGCTTACGGGATCCAGACAACCACCAATGTCGATGTCCGGACATTGGATCAATGTCCCGACCTCACAGGGTCCTCCAGCCCACTCAAAGGACTTAGCCAAATTTTCAACTTTTTCCGTTTTTTTTTCGTTCCAACTCACTTTTGGCTCGTTTGACCTCCGATTCGTTCCAAATCGAACCGAGACTCTCCAAACATGATTTAGATCATGTCTACATCATTATCTCATCCGCGCAAGCGTCGGATTTAGCTCGTGGCCCAAAATAGCCTTTTGGGTTCCTTTCTCGCACCTAGTGCATCGAAAACACCCGAAAGCTTCCAGACTTCGCCGGAACCATTCTTATGGCCTTCTAAGCCAACATACCTCGAAACTTCAAAACTTTAGAAGTTCGATATGTGACACCGGACCTCACACCCGCAGCAGCTGAATCAAAGGGAAATTTGGCTAAGTCCTGAAAATCCTCCTTACGGGATCCGGACTTGAGGTCGAAGACCGGACCCCGAGACCGGTCCCCACGACCGAGACCGGTCTTGACTTGCGAAATAGCCAAAAAAAAATGGCTAAGTCCCCGAAGAGCGACTCCCAAGTTCCGGACTCCATGGCCGAGGACCGGTCTTGATACCCGAAATTGCAATTTTCAAAATTGGAGAGTTTAAATGCAATTGTAACAACACTATATGCAGCCCACACTCTCCTCTTTCACAGCCATTCACCCCAACACCTCTCCCTCTCATTTCTCTCTTTCTCTCTCTAGAAAAGAAGCCCTAGAGCTTGGAGAAGAAGGAGAATGAGCTTGGAAAAGGACTCTTGGAGGGTTTTTGGAGCTTGGAGAAGACCTAGAAGCTCTCCTACAAGAAGGAGCTTGGACCAAGGTGAGGTTTTTTTATAAGAACTAGGTTAGGGTTTGGATTTTCTTCTATGAAACCTAGAGTTTTAGAACTCCTCTCATGTTTAGAGACCTCTTGAGGCTTGAGCTCCATGAAAATCCATGGAAGCTCAAGGTCCTCTCATGGTAGATCAGTAGGGTTTCAAGTAGAGGCCCTAGTAGTGGTTTAGATTGTTCTAGATGAACTCTAAGAGGATCAACAAGCTTTCTTTTGCTTGCTTTAGAGATCAAAACCTAGAGTTTCACATAGGGGTTGATAGAGCACCCAAATTTGGGACTTTTGAATATAGGGGTTCTAGGGTCAAATTGACCTTGTAGAAACCTAATTGGGAGTATCCCCGACGCGTGGGACAACTCCGTTTATTTAAACGAAAAGCCTATCTATGGGCTACTATATAAATTGGCCTGATTTGGGCTCAGTTTAACGCGCAGGTTGTAAACTAGGCATCGGTTGGGTACGAAACGCGAACCACATCATCACCATAATTTTTAGAGGTGGGTGGTGCATTTCAAGGACATCAGATTTCTCTCTACGTCTAAGTGTCATCATTGAGCATTCTATATATATGTTGAGCATATTGCACAGTAGGGTTATTATATATTATCTTGCAATTTGTGAGTTCAAATGCATGAGGAATATTTATATGATTGTGTAGTGGTAAAGAACCCTATGTATGCATGTTAAAGAACAAGAACTTAGTGTACTTGACATTAGTAGAGTCTTGAGATTGACATTATGACAAATACAACCTTAGAGTTAAGGGTCATATGAGCATAGTCTCCTTGCAGTCAAGGAATGAATTGGACTTGTAATCCTTAAAGTTAAGGATAGATCGTACTCACCATATAGTCCTTGCTCGAGGTCGGTAGCTCTCCTCGGGCGATGTGCTCCGAGTTGTCATCACTGGGTGTAACGAGTATCTTCCCAGAGGACGGTCCCGTCGGATCGCAGCGAGTATCTCCCCGATAGTATGGATTTGAGTTGGTTGAGTTTGTTGAGGGCGAAACCTAAGGGTTAGCCAAGAGATTGGGTATGGGAATTATGACCTAGCATTATCATGCGCTTTCCTTTCGAGCATATTATTGTTTACTTTCAGGCATATTAGCTGCATTTGCTAGTTGGTTACTATCTTTCCTTTTCTTCTATTATGTCTGAATTAGACCTAGTGGGAAAGTCGGTGTGGTTGGTTGCCGAACCCACTGGGAACTTCGTTGTAGTTCTCACCCCACTATTTTCACAGAGCCGGGACCGAGTGAGTCGGCAGAGGATCGCGGTAAGGACGTCGCGCCCTAGATAGAGACCGCCCGAGTTGGTATACATTTTGGGTATATATACGCATTTTCCTTTTTATCATCTTTTGTATTTGATGATTATAGATGCTACTTTGATTGTATTAAAGTTTCATTTTGGAAGTAAATGTGATGTAAAAAGAGATGATGCAAATATTGTAAAGAATTGTAAAATTCAAAGTAGCAAGCATGTATGTGGTTTAAAGTAAATCATAGTACTTGTATGATATTCAGTTTAGTACTTTCATTTTGGCTATTGCTTGCCCTTGTGCAACCCATTATGTATGCTTCCGCATGTGTAAAATTTTATACTATATCTGTACTATTGTTGAGCCTTGGGCGGACAGGGGAAGCTCTGTCCGTTCGGCGTCTGTTTGACGCGCTCAAACCGACCAAATAGATCGGGCTCGGGGCGTGACATAGGGATAGGCGGATTCCCGAGTGTTTGTTAACCCTAGTTGACAGGGTATTCTCAGTGGGCGAGGGTTAGATCATACTCACATAGTCTGTTTTGAGTTTGGTAGTGGTTGCTCCACCTAAGCAGTGCACTCCAGAGTTGTCACACGAGCGGGGAGCTCACCAGGTGGGACATGAGCGGGGTCCTCACCTATGTGACTGGGATGTGAGTTGGGGTGAAGAGCAGGGTAGCTCTTCACCTATGAGATTGGAAATCTGAGTCGGGGCGAAGAGCGGGGTAGCTCTTCACCTATGGCATTTGAGATGTGAGACGAGTGAGATAAGAGCGGGGTAGCTCCTCACCTATGAGATTTGAGATCTGAGTTGGGGCGTAACCTTCGGGTTAGCCAAATAGATTGGGTAATGACCTTATAAGAGGTATGCATCTTGAGCATAGTAGATGTTGCATTCATACTTGATCGAGGCATAGTAGCATCTTGGTAGAACACATTGCTATGTTCATTAATTACTTATTTCTCGAGGCATAGTAGTATGTTGCAGTTCATTTCAGCGTATCTATATATCTATCTATCTGCTTATACCTACTCAGACCTAGTGGGAAGATCGGCGGAGTTGGCGGACCCACTGGGAACTATGGATAATAGTTCCCACCCTACTTTGTGCAGGGCCGAGTACGAGTGCTCTAGGGGAGGATCGCGGTAAGGGCATAGCGCCTAATTAGCGAGAAGCTTATCCTATTTGCATTAGAGTACCCTCCTGTACATAGGTGATATGGATATGTATCTAGATGTTGAGATAAACTTGTATTCATTTTTCGGAATTGAAAATGTAAAGCAAATGATGTAAATTGTGATGTAATAGATAGAACTCTCTCATTTATTTACTTACGGTATCGCTTACTTGCTCTTGTGTATGCTTGTGAAATTACTCGATTGCATTGATCATGTATGTATTTACCTCGCACGGTGAATTTTATCTTGATTTTCCCGTGGAGTAGTATTCATGATTCAGATTAATATTTGAATATTTATTGTTATCAAGTATTGTGGATTCATGGCTTCCAATAAACGCAAATATTTATTGTTAATTACCCCCATAAAATGTTAGGGCACCTTCGATTAAGAGACCTCTGAAATGCTGGAATTGAACAAAAGAAAATTTTATAATATATCGTTCAATTACATGGCTTTAACCAGGGCATACCCTCGGTGTACATCAATAGAGCATAAAAAGAAAAGAAAAGTTTAATTTTACAATATGATATTCAATTAAACTTAATTATGATTGCATCTTAGTTAAATGTTCCAAAACACCCAAAGTAAATTTTGTTGGGCCCTACATGTTTTGGAACTCAACATTGTTCACCTTAAGATGAAAGATTAATTAAATTCAATGTGTATATATCGGAATTTAATCGAATTTGATTCAAATTAAACTCTAATTATATGTATTATAGTTTGATTTGGCTAATTGAACTTTAAATGTATGTGATAAAGTCCAATAGAATTTGATTTGACATTCAATTTGAGCTTTCATCCTAAATGTATGTGTTAGGATTAACCCAAATATCTTGAATCAGACTCTAATTTTATATCTTAGAGTCTGGTGTAATTAGGCTCTAAGTTTATGTGTTAGAGCTTAATCATGTTTGTTTTGGGTTCATCATAGGGTGAAATGTTAACTAGATCCTAATTATATGTATTAGGATTAGTCAAATTCAAATTAAACTCCAAGTATATGTAGTGGAGTCTAACTTAACTTCATTTGTTTGAACTCCAAGTAGATATATTAGAGTCCAATAAATTTAATTTGATTAGGTGAAACATAATCTATTATTTTTATCTTAGTCATATGTACTAAGATAAATGGATGGTTTGATCAATTCAAAGCATATATTTAGAATTTGATCGAGTTTGAATATGGTTATGATTTGACTTCAGCTTTATATGCTAGAGAATTGGGTGATTTGAATTGGGATTGGAATTTTGATTGGGTTTGAGGTTAGGTTTAGGCTTTGATTTGGTTGTGGATTGGAATTGGGAATTGGGTTCATTTGGTCTTTGATTTGGTTGTGGATTGGAATTGGAAATTAGGTTCATTTGGGCTTTGATTTGGTAGTGGATTGAAATTAGGAATTGGGTTGATTTGGGCTTAATGTGATTTAAGGTTTAAATGGGTTTAATGTGGGTTAAGGTTTCGTTGGGCTTAGGTAAATGGGTTTAATGTGGATTTGTTTGATGTGGATAAGCTTAATGTAAATAGGTTTAATATGGATGGGTTTGATGTGGATAGGCTTAATATGGATGGGTTTAATATGGATGGGTTTGGGTAAATGGGTTTAATGTAAATAGGTTTAATATGGATCGGTTTGGGTAAATGGGTTTAATGTAAATGGGTTTAATATGGATGGGTTTGGGTAAATGGGTTTAATGTAAATAGGTTTAATATGGATCGGTTTGGGTAAATGGGTTTAATGTAAATGGGTTTAATATGGATGGGTTTGGATAAATGGGTTTAATGTAAATAGGTTTAATATGGATGGGCTTGATGTGGATTGTGGGTTGGGTTTAATTTTGATGTAGACTTAGGCAAATGGATGGATTCGGATATCGGCTCAATTCAAGCCCATACAGCTTAGGTCCATTATTTCTTTAGACAAGCTATACAATTGGTCAATGGGCGATTTTTTTTTTTTTTGCTTAAATAATTACATTCTTTTCATTCAAACATCATCTTTATACAATTAAACATCCCACAAAATTACATGATTGTTTAAAACTTAACAACTATATATCAACAGAATAAAGTTGATACACGTATACCAAAAGGAATGTCTAATGCGAACTCCGGTGGCCACTAGCTATGGCACTAAACCCTTGCCCCGGTCCTCCGCCGCCCCGCTCGCGCTAGGACATGTAGAGTTAGTGGTGTGAGAACTACAACGAAGTTCCCAGTGGGCTTGGCAACCGACCTCGCCGACTTACCCACTAGGTCTATTTAGGCATAAGTATTACAAGAAAAGAAAATAGTAACTGAACTATATGCTAATATTATGCCTGCAAAAGAGATGTCAACAGATAGATAATCAAATGCAAATAACTATTCATGCATGCTCTTTACTCTACTTTACTTGGCTCTTTACCCAATCTAATCGGTTAACATAGTTACCCCCAATAACTCATAACCCAAATCCCTTTAATTCGGGGAGGCTCTAAGCACTACAAGATCCGAGGGACCGTTTTCGGGGATCGCGCTCCCCGTGGTGACTATTTCGGAACGCACCGTTCGAGGAGGAGCTACCTCCCTCGAGCCAAGACTTATCATGAGTATCGATCTAATCCTCTACTTGAGAATTCATAGCCGCTAGCCACAATGTCACTATGTCAATGATAGGTTGCTACCTTATCATACTATGTCATTCTTGCCATAATGCCACTGAAGTTAAACTAGGTTTAACTATTGTCATCTCGATGCCAATCTCGTCTCTATGTTCATATGAGTATTATGATGAGCATGAGTATGTTTATTATTGTTTAGGCATATCAGTTGTTATGCATTATAGTTTAGCTACTATCTGCTTATTCTTTCAAATTATGCATGAGATAGACCTAGTGGGAAAATCGGTGTGATTGGGGGCCGAGCCCACTGGGAACTTTGTTGTAGTTCTCACCTCACTAATTCTACAGGGCCGGGTCCGAGCGAGCCGGCAGACGACTGTGATAAGGGCCTCGCACCGTAGCTAGCGACTGCCCTAGAGGAGATCATTTTGTAGCTGCATACCGCTTGTATGTTTATTTTGAAAGACAAGTAGGAATGTAAAGTGTATAAAGTGAAAAGAATGTAATATTTATTTGGAAGAAAAGAAATGATGTTTTGGTATAAAGAATTGTAAATGTAATAATTTTACTTGTTTAGTTAGTATTTCTTTCACTTGGCTATTGCTTACCCTCGTGTAAACTTTTGTTTGTTTCCGCGTGTGCATTTCATATTACTCTTGATTTGTACTTGTTGAGCCTTGGGCGGACAGGGAAAACTCTGTCCGTTCAGCGTCTGTTTGACGGGCCCGGGCCGGCCAAAGGGATCGGTCCCGGGCCGTGACACACTGAGTTTGCAAAGTTGATGACGAGTGAATTTGAAATGTCTATGATGGGAGAACTCACTTATTTCTTTGGTCTTCAAGTTAAACAATCAAAGGATGGAATTCACTTATCCCAAACTAAATATGCAAAGGAATTAGTGAAGAAGTTTGGATTGGATAGCGCAAAGGATTTTGACACTCCAATGGGAACAAGTAACAAAGGAATTGGAGTGAATGCCGAAGGGAACAGTGTGGATGAGAAACTATATCGAAGTATGATTGGCAGCTTGTTGTACTTGACGGCGAGTAGACCGGACATAGCTTTCAGTGTTGGTATGTGTGCTCGCTATCAAGCCAATCCAAAGGAGATTTATTTGAAAGTAGTAAAAAGAGTAATTCGGTACGTTAAAGGAACAACTGCTTATAGAATTTGGCATTCGATGGGGACATCTCTTGATCTAATTGGTTACTTAGATGCGGATTGGGTTGGCTCTGCAGATGATCGGAAAAGTACCAGTGGAGCGTGCTTTTATCTTGGACCTTTGTTTAGTGGCACAGCACGATAAGAAACAAAATTGTATTCCATTTGTCTACTAAAATTTGAGTATATATCTGTGGTAGTTGCTCCACTCGATTGTTATGGATGAAGAGCCTCTTTGAGCGACTACGGGATTCCTTCTATCACTCTTACTATTCTTTGTGATAACACAAGTGCAATAAATATTTCTAAAAATCCTGTTTTACATTCTCGAACAAAATATATTGAACTTAGATATCACTTTTTAAGAGAATTGGTCGAATTAAATATTCTTTAACTTGAATACATTTCTACCAATGATCAACTTACAGATATTTTAACTAAGCCTTTAGATCAAAAACGTTTTCTACATTTACGAAAGGCTATCGGTATGAATCCATCTTACTAGATGTATTCTATGGGTCATAGTTTATTCACTGTCAAATCTGCATCATTCATTTCATTTTTGTGATGTTCCTGCATATTCTGTGATTTGTTATGAATTGTTTGAATCTAATGACTTGACTTTGATTGTTACATGGTTTGTTTAACATTGTCTTATTCAATTCAATTCTTCTATGTCATTATTTTTTAACACCTACATCTTCTAAAAACTGCTTCTTTATATTTGTTAAATTAGCACTTCTTTCTTGAACTATTAAAATTGTATTGAATTTACTTGATTATTTGCATGATATGAAAATTGATTTCCTTATTTTTTGAAATCACTATACTATTTTCATATTGAGGGTTGCACCAAGTGAGGGAAGTAATCTGGTTATCACAATTGAAAATTAAAAGATCTGAAAAGAGTTACATCCCCTTAGGGAGTGTGAAAACTACCACCACATGGAGGAAAGAGCTAACACCCCGGTCGTCCGGTTGGTGTGTGCAGCTACCACATGAATAAATCTGTACATCTCTAAAATTGCAACAAGATCAAGTTAAAATATCGAGATGTTAAAAAAATGATGTATTTTACGGATGATATAAGGTGGATTTTAAAAGGATGCTCAAAGAGCCACTCCCTGGTTTCAATGTGTGCTTAACTCAATTAGACAATATTATTGTGTTTATTTCAGTTAATGGGATGTCCTTAATTTTTGTTGAGTGCAAATTTTGATGATAAAGATTGGTGCGATTATTTTTTTAGATCTTGAATAGATGTGCTTAATTTCACGGTATACTAATTTAGTTTTTGGTTAATGAAGGGTTCAAACATTTATGACATTTTTGAATTTTATTGAATTGGATTTTGTTAACCTCATTCATGATATATTTGTCTATAAGTCATCGGTGCCGAAATTTTTTTTTTTAAATACTTGATTTTTGACTGTTTGGCTGCGGGGACCGGTCCCTCCCTGGAAGGACCGGTCTCCTCGACTGGATCGTCTTTTTGGCTGAGAGTGTGAGGACCGGTCCCTGCCTGAAGGACCGGTCTGCCGCCTGTAACAGACTTGAAAAAGGCTCGGCTAGGGTTATTTTTTCTCACTTCTATTCGAGCTCTCTTTTCCCACACTCTCTCTAAAGGCTCCGAGGATCTCTCTTGCTATTTTCCCTCTTTTCACGTGGATTTCGGTAAGATCTTTGATTTCTTCCTCATTTTCCTTGAATCTTCCGAAAATTAGGGTTTTCAACGCATAAGAATTTAAAGGCTCCAGAGTGTTCTTTCATCGCATAAGAATTTAAGATTGCAACGCATATATGTTCGCGAAGACAAAAGTGATAAAAGTGTTCTTATAAACTCTAAGAGTGTTCTTTTATGGCATAAGAGTGTCGGTATTTGTAACGCATACATGTTCTGACCAACTATACATATACGAATACAAACAAATTAATTATTAATACGAATATACAAGTATGCTGTTTCATTTCAAGCAGTGTAGCAAACTAACTTCTAAAACTATATAGCATTGTTCTACCAATGCATAAGAGAATACTAGTAACTCTAAACAGATTTTCTATATCCTTTTGCTATTCAAACGAAATCAAACTTTACCCTAAACACTAATTTGTATATTTGGAATGAATACAGTTTTCTATCATATACCAAGCAAAATTTTATGAAATGCATGAAATATATGTGTGTTACTGTTGAAGCATCTTTTAAACCCTAAAACCTAATCCTAATCGTAAATTCTTTATTTTTATAAATGCAACCAAAATTATAATATACCAGCAGTAATCTAAAATAGAATAAATCAGCTAGTCGGTGACGAAGTCTGCAGCACGCAAAGACAAACCGAAGCTGGAACCCTAAACCCTCGAAATATAAATTTTATATTAAATTAAAAATTGAGAACAAAAGATTATAGGAATTAAAATAAGGCTAAATTATAGAAAATCCCTATGTCAAAACTCGATTTTTTACTTTTTCCCTCCTGTCGTTTAAAAACCTAGACTTTACCCCTTTGTAAAATAAAAAATGTGCACTCCACCTCCTATCATTAAGGTTCCGTTATAAAATATTTTTTTATGCCAAAAATACCCCTTCACCCTCTTTTCTTTTGCTTCGCCTCCCTCCAGCTTGCCGCCTCACCACCGCATCGCCGTATCGCCCTCCTCCACTGCCTCACCCTCCTCCACTGCCTCGCCCTTGCCCACATCCCCTTTCGCCTTTATCCGCTGCCACGCTTTCGATTTCCACCTCGCAGCCGCCTTGCCTACCTCTCTATCAACACCCACCTTGATTTCCTCCCTACTATCCCCGAAATCGAAGGGCGGCGAGTGCGGGAGAAGGGAGCAGGTGGCGAAGAAAATGGAGAGAAATCGCAGCCAATCGAGGTGTGAATCACGGCGGATCGAGGCTGCGGTTGAAGGAGATGATGTAGGAGACGACAATGGTGAGGAGCAAAATGGTCATTCTACACACCGTAACCCCTCTGTGAATATTTTTTATTTTATAAGGGGGCAAAGTGCAGGTCTTTAAATGACGGGGGAAAGTGAAAAATCGGATTTTGACAGGGGGTTTTATGTAATTTAGCCCTAAAATAATATCCTATTTGAGTTGAATCCTCTGTTTCGGTTGTGGCCAATTTAGCTCCGAAATCGTTCCCAATTTCGAACGCTTACGGGTGAAAGGATGCGTGACAGGTACTGGGATGGACATGGGAGTAGTTGAGAGGCGACCTCCTACTAATGGAGTGAGGTGAGGGCGAGAGACACCTTCGAGACGGCTTGGGGCACGAGCTTCTACCGAGGAAGATAATGTGTGGAACGAGCGCTGCCGAACTTCTGCCTGATGAAGGGACCTACGAGCGAGAGAGAGAGAGAGAGAGAGGAGAGCGTGAGAGCAAGAGAGATGCAAAGGTGTGAGAGATAGTGAAAAACAGAGAGATAGCGAGAGGTGTGCGGGAGGGAGATAGCGAGAGGTGTGCGAGAGAGAGAAGTGTAAATGCGTGACAGGTACCGGGATGGACATGGGAGTAGTTGAGAGGCGACCTCCTACTAATGGAGAAAGGCGAGGGCGAGAAACACCTTCGAGACGGCTTAGGGCACGAGCTTCTACCGAGGAAGATAATGTGTGGAACGAGCGCTGCCGAACTTCTGCCCGATGGAGGGACTTGCGAGAGAGAGAGAGAGAGAGAAAGGAGAGCGCGAGAGCAAGAGAGATGCGAAGGCGTGAGAGATAGCGAGAAACAGAGAGATAGCGAGAGGTGTGCAGAAGAGAGAAGTGTAGTAGCAGGGTTTGGGTTAGCTTTACCAAAAAAAAAAATAAAAGGTGAGTGAGCTTAGCTGTTACTGTACTAAAGGATTAATATCAGCCGTTGGATGGTGCCGGATGTACACCTTCAAAGGGGAGTCCAGCTAGACTTTTCCATAGTTTCGTACCGTACAGGTCTCTCGGCCTCATCCATATAACCAGAGACACAGCCCGGCGTTTGATACCGGACTTTCTTCGAAAATAACCCTGTAGAATTTTATAATTGGCAAAATAACCCTCTAAAAAATTTATTTATAAAACTAACCATCCTTTCGCCACCTCAGCGCCACATCGGCCGTTTCTCAAAAAACGGTAATTCGTTAACCGTCTTCTGGGTCCCTAGAGAAGACGGTAACTCGTTTACCGCCTTCTCTAGGGTAGAAAAATAAAAAGTTGGAAATAAGCGGGTTTTGCACTAAAGGCGGTGGATGGTTCATCGCCTTTAGTGCAAACCCGCCCGCTTTCTTTTTTAACGTCTTATTTTTTAACTTTTTCCTTTCCCATTCCTTGAGAAGACGGTGACTCGTTTACCGTCTTAATATTTGCACTAAAGGCGGTGAACCATTCACCACCTTTAGTGCAAAACCCGCATGCTTTCTTTTTTAACACTTTATTTTTTAACTTTTTCCTTTTCCATTCCTTGAGAAGACGGTGACTCGTTTACCGTCTTAATATTTGCATTAAAGGCGGTGAACCATTCACCGCCTTTAGTGCAAAACCCGCATGCTTTCTTTTTTAACGCTTTATTTTTTAACTTTTTTTTTTCCATCCCTTGAGAAGACGGTGAACGATTCACCGCCTTCAAGAGTACCCAAAAGACGGTTAGCAATTACCGTTTTTATGAGGAACGCGATGTGGCGAGGTGGCGAAAGGAGGGTTAGTTTTACAAATAAATTTTTTAGAGGGTTGTTTTGCTAATTATTAAATTCTACAGGGTCATTTTCAAAAAAAGTCCTTTGATACCCCTCTCATCCTCGTCTTTTGGCCCGATCCTCCTTCCTCATAGTCCTCCGGGGGTGAACTCCGAATCCAAGGCCATGGATGCGGTCGGCCGGCGGCTTTTCTCGGTCGACCCCCTGGAGCGCCACGCCGCCAAGGGCCACGGCGTAATCACCTCCATGTCCGCCGGCAATGACGTTATCCTCCTCGGCACCAGCAAGGGTTGGCTCATCCGCCACGACTTCGGCCTCGGCGACACCCAAGGTGGCTTTGCTTCCCTCCCCTTTCCTTTCTCTTCTGTCCCCTTCTTTCTCTCCCCTCTCCACATTCTCCTTTTTTCTCTCTTCCGAAAAGGAGGGAAAAAAAGGGAAAAAAAAAAGAAAAAAAAAAAGACGTAATCAGAGCATACGACTAATTGGTCTCCTCTCTGCACTGCACTGCACTGCAGATCTGGACCTCGGGGGAGGGCGCTCGGGTGACCAGGCTGTTCATCGGGTGTTCGTGGACCCAGGGGGCAGCCACTGCATCGCCACCGTCCTTCACCCCGCCGGTGCCGAGACTTACTACATGCACGCCAAATGGCCGAGGCCAAAGCTTCTTAATCGCCTCAAAGGCCTCATCGTCAATGCCGTTGCTTGGAATCGCCAGCTAATCACCGAAGGTCTGTCCCTCTTCTCAGTCGATTTGAGAACCAGTTCATTCTTCATTGCTTTGATCTTCAGTAATTTCCATTAAAATTTCTGCTAGATTAGATTCCAGTGCATTTCGCTAGAGGGAAAAAAAAAGTAGTATCTTGAAGTTCTGATAGAGAGGTTATTAAATGAAATATACCGCGTAGTTGTGGTAGCAACGTCAAAAAATTTTGGCGACACTTCGAGCACCAGCTCAAAATTTGCGCGCCCCCTACATGTAACAAAGGTCTTTATGTATCTATGTTTCCATGTTAAGCTGTTTTTGCTGGAAGGTTGAGTTCTTGATCTGTCATGTGCTGATTGTGTTCCCTATCAGCATCAACAAAGAAGTGATCCTTGGGACCGAGAATGGGCAGATATGTGAGACGGCAGTGGATAGAGGTGGAGAAGAGGGAGAAATATGTGGAAAAAGCTATTTGAGTTGACTGAGCTCCGAGAAGCCATAACAGGCTTGCCGGGTAAATGCGGCGGAGCTTTAATATCACTTGTTGCTTCTTTTTCGACCGATGACTGGCTGTAGAATGGTAATAGCTTGTGCTTATTGAGCAGATGGAAACAGCCTCTGTTGAAATGCTACGGCATTACGTTATGGCTGTACGCCGACTCGGCATGGGCTACGGCTCTACTCTTGCTGGCATTGGTTCCCTGGAAGTAAGGCGCCACGTAGGTACGATTGTGACTCGGCCCACGGCCTCGCGCCCCGCCGAACATGACTCGGCCAACCCGACCTCGCGCCGATTCGGAGCACGGCTACGGCCACGCATGTATCTATGTTTCCATGTTCCACGAGAGCATTTTCTTTGGAAGGTTGAGTTCTCGATCGTCGTATCTTGATTGTGAATTATTTCCTATCGGCATCAACAAAGGAAGTGATCCTTGGGACCGAGAATGGCGGATATATGAGACGGCGGTGGATGAGGTGGAGAAGAGGGAGAAATATGTGAAGCGGCTATTTGAGTTGGTGAGCTCCAGAAGCCATAACGGGCTTGCGGGTAAATGCGGCGGAGCTTTAATATCACTTGTTGCTTCTTTTTCGACCAATTTATCTGTGTAGAATGGTAATAAGCTTGTGCTTATTGAGCGGATGGAAACTTGACCTACGGTTGGAAATGCTACGCGGTATTACGTTATGGGTAATGCGACTCGGCTCTACTCTTTCACCGGCATTGGTTCCCTGAAGTAAGCAATTTTTTCGGATCTTTCCTGTCATGGTATCACACGTATTCTGGTAGTTTTTAACTCCAGGTTGGACAAATTGCGATTATTTTGAGATATCTGCAAGGCATATGCTTCAATAGCAGTCATCTCTGTACAAAGTGCGTTATGACTGCAAACAAGCTCTGTGTGAGCTGACCTATATCCCAAACAAATTTTTCGATACGTTTGATCTCTTTTAGCATTCTCTGCTTCTCTAGTGTTTGCAATATGCAGTTATCTTTAACCTAAAGTTTTCCTTTAATAAGAACTTACACATTGTGATATTGCAACTACTTGGACCTCCTTGATCTGGAAGTTACACTTTTTATTTGATCTTGGTTCTATTTCGACATGTGAAGAACAATAGCTATGGCATCTAACAAAAAATCGGTAAAAGGGGAAGTTAATATAAAAAGGGTGGACAAATAAGGAAATCAAATGAGACATAGTGAAAAGAAAAAGGCATAGCGCTCTGTGTACTAGGATAAAATAAAACCAAATAAGGTCTGTATGAGCTATGTTTATGAGTTTCCTTTACATGCAAGTATTTCAAGTATTGGAGTTATGCTTGTCGGATGTTTATGTTTATAGATTAAGTAGTGAGAAATTCTAACAAATGAGGATTTTCTTACTTTGGTTGATTGTCAAAATACAAGTCTGAGTCCAATATTTGTAAATGTATTGTGATTTGTGATGGATTTTATGAGAAATGGCTTTGCAGGTGGTCTTTGCAAGTTATTTTGACCGCGCAATACATTTTATGGAGCTTCCTGGAGAAATACCAAATAGGTAGAATTTTGCTTCATGCATCTTTTTTTCTCTTTCTTGCGATCAAATGCAAGTGGTTATATAGGGCATCAATTATCTCCTTCTCTTTGCAATTAATATTACTACCATCCAGTACTCCATAGACTCTACTGTATGTTTCACTTAACTTGGGTGGTTATAGGCTTGCTAGTGGGTCATAATAGGCTTTGGCTGGAAAAGTGGGGTTAATTGAAGCTAGAGATTGGTAGTGTTTACAATATTGACATGACTAATATGGTCAAAGAGTATTGTTTTAAAATCCCCCGGTTTACTGAACACGTGGAGTTCATATTTGAGTTAAGCATATTTCCACGATGTGATTATAGTATAGGTTGAATAGCATTAGAATGTTTTTACGAGTTAAATTGCCTCTATTGAGCTGATAAAGTGTTTGGATAGACGGCATTTCTTCTATTCTTTTATCTATTTCTCTTTTATAACTCAAGATCGCTTATTTTATTTCTGCTTTTGAGTTTTGTGGTTCTAGATGCTTTACTCAGTAACTTATGAGTCAACCATATTAATCAAAATTAGATCCCTGAAATAATCCTAGCGACTCTAGTGAATAATGATGCTCCAATGCTGAGGCCACTCTTAATTATGTATCCACTAGATAGTTGACAGAATAGTGTTACTAGAGCTGCATTGTGGCAAGCACGCAACAAATGTCAACGATTAAGTTGCAATTGGTTGCTGGCTATGCTGGGGTTTGGAGGAGTATCCTGCAGCAAAAATAAGGTAGGTGGAAGAAACAAAAGTGAAGGAAGCAGAATTAGAGTAAGAAGTGGAGGTGGCAATGAAGAACAACGAAGAGGGTAAAAAGATACTCACATCCGGAGAAGAGAGTAAGAATCAAATAAAAATCCTTGATAAATAAATTGACTTCAGTCATAGTGACCCAAAGGACACCAACTTGAGATCCAAAGATAGCTCAAACTCCAATGTCAACTCATAAATTCAAATTGTTCCTGAACCAAAAAAGAACTCCAATTGGTCCCCTAATGACTTGAGCAGAAATTAGAGACCTAACAACTGAATGAAACACTTAATTGACCCAAATAATGTCCCGATGTGACTCAATTGACATGTAGACCATCAAAAATTGAGATTCGTGTCCATTTATAGTATGCTCTGCTGACAACAAACTAGCGATAGTTCATTGCGCTGGTGGTTTGGTAAGCTAGTAAAGAAGAGAGTTCATTAGACAAAATGGGGTGATAAATGTGTTCAGCACAAGGATTAAAGTGCCGCCTCGTACCGTATGACACGGGCGTCTTTGTACGGTACCCATAAAGAAAGGGCACAGTACAAGGGGTTGTTACGGGGGTGGGACCTTCTGTGTTGCGGTACCTATTGGGGATTGTACGAGACAACACGATACTCACTGGGTATCGCGACACGGTACGCTATTTGTCGTTTGTAAAGAGGGAGCAGAGGCTGTCAAAAGGTAGAGGCGGCTTATGGAGGGGGGCGAGAGAGGAAAAGAGGTGGTAGAGAGTGGAGGAGAAGGTGGTGGAGGATGCTGTAGAGAGGGCGATAGAGGAGGGGAGGAGAGGGACGGAGAGAAGGGACCTGGTGACGGAGGGTTGGTGGAGGATGAAGTTGAGGATCGAGCTTTTTTTTTTTTGGACCTTTTTTTTTTTATTGTGAGAAATGTTTTGGGTCCCTGAGGGTTTTTTTGGCCTACTAAAATTTCTTTTTATTGTGAGAATTGCGCTGCGTCCTCCACTAGGACCAATTATGCTATATGTGGAGGATTTAGCGTTGAAGATATAATTATAGCATTTAAAATTTAATAATAGTGTTTAGGACTTAATATTTAAAATTTAGGGTTTAATAATAACGAAGCCACATCACAACAACTGATGAACTTGAATGAAGAAGAAGATTAGAAAAAGGGATTAGAGATCTCTCTTTACTCTAGTCTCACCAATACTTATTTTTATATATAATGGAAGTTTTACACATAAAACCCTAAAAGAAATAAAAATAAAAATGTAGCAATGTAGCAACTTCTAACACTCTCCCTCAAGATCGAGCATAGATATTTATCATGCCCATCTTGTAATATCTATGCTACAGCTTGTAGACAATGCTATTGAATATGCTTACTCCCAAGACCCTTGGTAATAATGTTCGCAAGTTGATCTCTTGACTTCACGAAAGGAATGCACGGGATTCCCTCGTCCAACTTCTCCTTGATGAAGTCCCTATCAATTTCAATGTGCTTCGTCCTATCGTGTTGCACTGGATTATGAGCGATGTTGATAGCAGCTTTATTGTCGCAATATAGTATTAGAGGCCTATGATTTTCCATCCCTAATTCTTGCATAAATCTCTTAAGCCACAATAATTCACAGACTCCATGTGCCATAGCTCTATACTCAGCTTCTGCATTAGATCTTGCAACTACTGTCTGTTTCTTACTCCTCTAAGTAACCAAATTGCCACCCACAAAGGTACAATATCCTGTGGTTGATCTTCGATCATTCGGTGAGCTAGCCCCGTCAGCATCAGAATATGCCTTAATTTTCAATTGGCCATTATTTGAAAATAGGAGCGTTTTTCCCGTATGTTTTTAAGTACCTTAGGATACGATGAATAGCTTCCATATGTGATGTCCTCGGATCATGCATGTATTGGCTTACAACACTAACAACGTAGGTTATATCAGTAGGGTACGAGACAAATAAATTAGCTTTCCTACTAACCTTTGATATCGTTCCCTATCAATTGATTCACCAACTCCATTTTTTAAACGAAAATTGACCTCCATAGGCGAATTTGTTGGCCTGCACCCCAACATGCCAGTTTCATGAAGTAAATCCAGCACATACTTTCTTTGAGATATAAATATTCCTTTATTAGATCTGGCAACTTCAATACCTATAAAATATTTCAACTTTCCCAAATCTTTAATCTCAAATTCTTTAGCAAGGTAATTTTTGAGATTATTTGCTTCCTGAGGATCATCCCTAGTGATTACTATATCATCAACATAGACAATAAGAATAGTCACTTTTCCCTTGCTCCGTTTAATGAACATAGTGTGATCAGCGTTGCTTTGATTGTATCCAAACGCTAACACAGCTTTACTGAATCTATCAAACCAAGCTCTTGGAGATTGCTTCAAATTACAATGCCTTTTTTAGTCTACACACTTTTTCAACTGTTTTAGCTAAAGGAAAACCTTGTGGGATTTCCATATACACTTATTCTTTTAAATCACAATGCAAAAATGCATTTTTAACATCCAACTGTTGCAAATCCCATCCAAGATTTGCTGTGCATGATAAAAGAATGTGAACAGAATATAATTTTGCTACTGGCGCAAACGTCTCGTGATAGTCAACTACATAAGTTTGTGTGAATCCTTTTGCAACTAGTCTAGCTTTGTATCTTTCAATTGACTCATCTGCTTTGTTGTTCACTGTAAAGACCTACTTGCATCCGACAGGTCTTTTTCCTTCTGGAAGATCGATAAGCTCCCAAGTATCATTTTTCTTCAATGCTTTCATTTCTTCCACCGTTGCCTCCTTCCATTTAGGATCTGTAGATGTCTCCTTCCAATTTTGTGGAATATATATAGAAGACAAAGAAGACACAAAGGTTCTATATGATGGAGACAAAGAGTCATAAGATACAGAATATGAGATAGGATGTTTAGTAGCATGTCGAATACCCTTTCTAGTAGCATGTCGAATACTCTGTCCGCCGAACGGACAGTTTTTTCTGTCCGCCCTATGCGTAAACAAAGTCTTTGCATACATACATCCAAATAGCATATATTAGCAACCAAACATTTGCAAGAGGTATACACAGATGCGAGAGAAATAAAGCTATCTATTACATCACATGTTCATACATGAAACATTTACATTCTTCACTTTACTTCTCATTTATACAACAAAATGACATCTCACATATATACATCATTTTCCAAAATAGTTCTACATTTCTTTCACAAAGGATTTTACATTTCATTCTTTTCTTTACATGTAATAGCGTAGTGAGCTAAGGCCGGTGGTTCACACTATCTAGGGCTCGATGCCTTTGCCGCGATCCTCGACATATGCGTTCGTGCTTGGCTATGCAAAACAGAGTGTAAGAACTAATCAAAGTTCCCAGTGGGTTCGGCCGCTGACCCCGCCGATTTTCTCACTAGGTCTAAGAAAGGTCCATATGACAAGAAAGTAATAGGTAGAACAATAAGCCTAACATGCTCATAAACATCTATATCATGCTTCAAATGTGTAGCTATGTCTTTACCAATCATGTCAACAAGAATAAGTTCTACCATGTATGCAATCTACATATATATGAAATGCCATGAACATGCCTTGATTCAATCCAATTGGCTCGCCCAAAGGTCGAACCACAACTTGGTCCACACCGTCACGCCCCCGTGACTGTCTGTCGGGGGCGGACCGTCGTGCCTCTCTCCTCAATCTCAATTTCACTGTGATACAAC
The DNA here is from genome assembly GCA_025177825.1 of Aechmea fasciata. Classification (NCBI taxonomy): domain Eukaryota; kingdom Viridiplantae; phylum Streptophyta; class Magnoliopsida; order Poales; family Bromeliaceae; genus Aechmea; species Aechmea fasciata. Next base: position 1,657,098 of record CM045935.1, read on the forward strand.
TCCAGGAGCTCACAGGAATGGGAGGCGCAACCTCCATAAACCACAACAGACGACGCGAGTATGATCATAGTCCTCCGACCTGAGGACTACGGGAATCCCACATCCCTAACCATTACAAGGCATGCAATGCTCAAGTAGGCCACATATTCAATGTGCTCAAGTCCTCCCGCTCGAGGACCGCAGGGAATCCCACATCTCAATTCTCATAATGCCAAGTTCACAATTCTCATGAGTGGGGATATGCTACATATGCAATAATTTTCAATTATCATAATAGGTCCACATACATATGCCCTCTAGCATCTCACGCACATATCTAGCATATTCTCACATCATATCCACATGCATATGTCTACTAGCAACTCATGCAACATGCATACATACATCTATATTGGCATCATGTAAAGGTTCTCATGTAACATACATGTCCACATCTATCTCAATATCATGCAAATAGATATACCTACAAGTATCATGCAATCATGGATCATCATCCCTCACACTAAGCATGAATTTACCAAGAACTCATAGGCTTCTGACATACTCTTAATGCATGATGATATATGATCAATATAAGTAGAACTTAGACATAGAATGAAATTCGGCTAATTTGGATAGCACCCCCCACCTCGTGTCGTCGTCACGAAGCGGGAAGCCAAGCAGCGCGATTTAGCGTCGTCAATTTCACCCGACTGTGGCAAACGAAGCAAAAATAGGGTTTTCTTCCAATTGACCACCACCGGCTCAACGATATCTCAATCCAAGTGATCCTCCGCGTCGGTTTCACCTTCAATTGCAGAAACATAGGATCAATTGAGATCAGAACAAATCTATCCACAAAACCCTCTTTTGAAACCCTAAAAACCCATTATTGCAAGAATACTCACAACACCACATGATTCATGCAATAAGCTAGGTTAGAATTACCTAGGGTTCCATTTAAACTTATTTCTACGGGATTTGTACAAAACCCTAACCATAAACCCTCAAAATCTATGAGGCTTACCTCAAACTCAAGCTCCTCTTCAAGCTAATGGTGAAGAAGAAGGAAGCTTCACCTCAACAAGCTCTTCTCTACCAAACTCCACATCTTGGAGCAACCCTAGGAGAGAGAGAGGTTTAGAGAGAGAAAAGTTTTTCTCTTATGTTGGGAGGGTGCGAGGAAAATGAGGAAAATGGGTTGAGAACCCATCTATATGCACTCCCACAACACATTTGCACCTAGCCCCTCACACAATTGACATTTTGCTCAACTCCACGTTTTCGCGTGTACGGGGTCCGGACCCTACAGCCAGGGTCCGGATCTCGAGAGCATTTCCAATACGAAATTTTGGGAAATTTTTCCATCTTGCTCTCCAAGGTCCCTTGCACCCATTTAAGCCATTCCGATCACTCGGAACACTCAACGGACCTCTCCAAAGTGTCCATTACCACACTTTGGTTAATTTGACTAAAGTTCGGTTTAGCGCACCGAGGATTCGGTACACTACAAACATTGTAGGATCTTCTTGGGGGCACATGTACAACACTATTTTATTATTTCTCTCCCTCGCAGATTCCATCTTGTTCCTTTTCTTTTCATCTCTTCTACTTTCTCTTTCCTTTTCTTTGCATACCCTTTTCTTCACTCAATATGAATGAATTTTCCAAAATTTCATAATTTTTTAAATGATTTTGTTAACTTTATATTTTTATAATTTATAAAATACTGAAAATTTATCGATAGAATCGAAATAATTTTCAAAGTTAATCAATTTTTATCGTAAATTTGTTTAATTTATTCATCATATAATTTATTGTTAAACTTTTATGTATTAGATCTTGCAATTTTTTTTAAAAATAATCAGTACCATGCATCACCATATTAAGAAGTCTACTACTATATTAATTAGCAAGTGTAGTAAGCTATTGTTGCTGATAGGTTGAGACAAATCAATGCATAGCCAAAATTCATAATTATTACTTTAAAACTTTCAAAATAATATTATAAGATCTTATTGAGTAAAAAAAAAAAAAAAAGTCGTGTCAAAGCGTGCCATTAGGAGGCTATGCGTGCCTATCAGCATACAAGTATGATACTTGTTGGCATGGAAATCTGCCTATGCTGTACTTTGTCGAGCACTCCTCCATGCCACGACATTTTAATCCTTGATGTAGCATCATAAAATCCAATTTCCTGTTTCACGATTTAAAGTAGTAGTTACATTTGCTATCCGGTTAACTATTTATGTGTTTTTACATATTTATGCTATTTAGTATTGTCCTTCTATTTTTATTTTCTGCTATCTACATAGCATTAATGGCTGTAATTGAATATTGTAATCATTATTCAGAAATGAATTGGTCTCTTTTATGATATGCAGTGAATTACACTTTTTTATTAAACAAAGAAGAGCGAAACATTTTGGTTGGCTTTCCGGAGCTGGAATTTATCATGGTGACTTAAACTTTGGTGCCCAGCATAGGTAAATCATCTTTGTAGGATCTTTTGTTTCTCATGTATATGAGGAAATATAACTTGTTTATTGATTACCTCTTAGTACATCAGCATTGCTAATGATCCATTCATTTTCTTTTCTGCAATGATTTCTTCCTTTTAATCGTTTGATTTGTTAGTTATTTTTTATGTTCAATGTTTTTATTTGTCTTTCTGATATTTCAATATATTTGAGAGCAGTTCGGTGACTGGTGATGAAAATTTTGTGGAAAACAAGGGCCTATTAGACTACTCAAAGTTGGGTGAACTGGATGAAGGTATTAAACCCAGATCCTTTGCGGTGTCTGAATATCATTTCCTGCTTCTAATAGGCGACAAGGTTAAGGTATGTGTTTACCTACCTTGAAGTTGTATTTTAGATTAAACTCTGCCATTTTCATCATTTGAGAGTTCATTGCTTTTGCATTTGTGCGGCCTTAATTTAAAGCTGGGAACAACCATCACTTGATGCCAATTTTTGCAGTAATTTGGTCAGCCCTTCTTGAGCATACAGGTGGGTACTCGATCTATGGGTAAATTTTAAAACAAAAGCTTAACCAACCACGAACCATTGTGCCAACTCTCTAATATTAGACTAATTATAAAGCACTCGCAAATGAGAACAGTATTCTTAAATGAATAGAGGAAAGCACATAATCTGTATCTTTCTGCGGTTTGCAATGTGGTACTCATTGTATGGGAGGTCTTATTCCTCTAGTATTTCCTGTAGATTTCTTGTTTGATGGAAAATATTAGCCTTTGCATTCTACTTGTCTGGAGAAAGGAAATTATGTAGACAACATAATCTTAGTTTGAGAGGAACAAGTTGGGAATGGATTTCTTTTTCAATGCAACTTGGCATGATTCATTCTTGTTGAACCAATATAAAATGCGTTGCAGCCTTGCAGGAGCCATTGTAACCAACATGATTATAGTTCTGCACTTCTAGTTGTGATACCTAAATGCACTTCAAAATAGCATATCAGTTAACGAACTTTTGTTTTTGTCTATGACAATTGAAATAAGGGGCTTCTCATTAGAGGCACACTAGCTAGGAGTTGTTAGTTTACCATTGGTTTAGAGGTGCTAATTTAGATGAATGACTCTTTACCCCAATAGTTGCTTGTCTTTGCAATCTTCTTTCATATCTATGCATCGCATATTTTGAAGGAATGAATTGGTCTATTCTCACCAGACAAATGCCTTCAAATTGTTTACCCTTCTTTGCAGGTTGTTAACAGAATCAGCCAGCAGGCCGTTGAGGAACTTACATTTGACCATAACTCAGAGTCGTCCAAAGGAATCATTGGATTGTGTAGCGATGCCACTGCTGGATTATTTTATGCTTATGATGAAAATTCTATCTTCCAGGTTTGGTTCCATTTAGTGCTATTTTCTTGTAATTTTATCTTCATTTATCTGCTTAAGGATGTTGTTTGATGAGGTCATCTTTACAATAGGTGTCTGTCCATGACGAGGGCCGAGACATGTGGCAAGTGTACCTGGATATGAAGGAATATGCATCTGCTCTATCCCATTGTCACAATCCTTCCCAGAGGGACCAAGTATATTTACTGCAGGTAGCATGCAGTACCATTATTATATGGTTTACCTATTGAGAAAATGTACATAAATCAGTTTTTATTGCAGGCTGACCTTGCGTTTTCATCAAAAGATTACTACAGAGCAGCATCATTCTATGCGAAGGTGAGACCTTAACTAATTATATTTCATATCTTCTTCCCATCGATGCCTCTTTTAAACTTATTGACATTGCATGTTGGGATGGTGCCTTTTTTTGCTTTAAATAAACTACTAGTTTAATTAGTCCTGTAATTCATCTTTACCTGAGCTAATGTACTTTTCTGTAGTATGTACCAGTATGATTCTTGGGCCTTAGCTCCATTAAATATCAGAAAAGGGTGATAAATGAGTATGTTATTGGAAAAGAATAAATGTCGCATGGTGTTACATGCATGTGTATGTAATTTACATACATTCCCAACTTTTCATTTTGTACTCGTGATCTAGATAAATGCGTTGCATTTAGAGTAATGCATATGGGAGATGTGAAGCCTATTTTTTTCTGGACATGACTGCATGTGGAGAGTAATGCATGTAGATTAATATATGATTCTTGGGCCTAAGCTCTATTAAATATCACAAAAGGGTGATAAATGATATTGTTACTGGAAAAGAATAAAAAGTGTAGCATAGTGTTACATACATATGTGTGCGTGATTTGCATACATCCCCATCTTTCTATTCTGTGCTCGTGATTTAGATAAATGTGTTGCATGTAGAGTAATGCATGTGGAGAGTGAAGCCTATTTTTTTCTGGGCATGATTACTTGGTTCCTTCCTTCTTTTACCACTCTACATGTTAGAGAAATTTACTGTCATCTTCAATAAAGCATGTCGTATATTTCGCAACCTTAGGGTCTGTTTGGTTCCTCGAAGAAGTGTGGAAAAATGTTTTCCAAGAAAAGAGTTTTCTATGGAAAACTTCTTCAATTTTTCCGCCCGTTTGATTATAAGGAAAACTAATACTTTTGGAAAGCTGTTTTTCAAATTTCATGGCAAACTAATGTTTTCATTTTATGAATTCTTTTTAGGAAAACGAAAATACTAGTTCTTTCCAAAAAAGCTAGTTTTCTTTAGGAACCAAACGTGTGGAAAATTGAATTAGTAGTCTTTCATGGGGAACTTTTTGCTTGGTAAAATATTTTTCAACACTTTCGGATGAATTAAACAGCCCCTTATTTACTATGACAAAATTTTCAGTTTGGAGTCTTATTCCCTTTTTGTCTTTAGTTTCTTTCCGTCCTAAATAAATTGGTACATTAAGGCTACTATTTAACGGCTTCAATAACTTCAAATAAAAAAAAATGAAAAGAGAAGAAAAACAGGTTTGAGCATTGCTTTTCTATTATTTCTTTCTTTTGTTCCTGGTGAGCAATTCACTCTGTGATTCCACTTCAACAGGTTTATCATTATAAATACCCATTATATGTTAGATGAGATTTAGACATTGAAAGTAGATCATATAGAGAGGTGAAATGTTCTTATCATTCATATATGAAATAGGTACTCACTATAGTGTTCATTTTTTCAGATAAACTATGTCTTGTCATTTGAGGAGATCAGCTTAAAGTTCATCACCGTAGGTGAGCAGGTAACAGGAATACGCATTTCTGTTCTGTTTCTGGAGTTTTTTTAACCTAGGATTGCAACATCGCATTGCATGGATGTAATACGAGTTCATAATTATATTTTATGGTACAATGTATTATCTCTGTTCATGGAGATTTTTTTGTTTTGGGGGGGGGGTGCGTGGTTGTTGCAACTTGAGTTGGTTTGAAATAATACTTATTAATGTAGGCAGCTTTCATGTTTTGATTCTTTTGAATGTTAACAATTTTGTTTGTTTTTCTTCTGTGAAATTGTAGTGCGTACTTAGGCGAGCTAAAATGTTTACAAGGTAGATAAGCTCATGTTATGATGGAACTATGTTGATTAAAGTATCTCTGTCATTCATGTGATGCGGGGTCATGTCACTGCTTGTGTCCATGGCAAATGTGAACCTGCAATAACGAGGATGCGTAACCCGCTTTGCCTTTACAATATTTCACAGATGTTATGTACCACCTACCTTGGATTGGTCAGTAGCAAGGATTTAAGTGCCCATCGGCATGGGCCGTATCTATCGTGCTGTATCATGCCAACAAGATATCAGCACAATACGGTCCCTGTGCCGACGGCACAGCTCAAAACCCTTTATTCTTCACATTAGTAAGTAATTTTCTCAATAAAGTTCAAAAGATTTGATAAAAGATACATAATAAACCATTAGAATATTTTGTGCTAAAGAAAATAAATATTTCATGTCATTATGTGTCGGCACACATTTTTTCTGACCGGCATGCATCGGTATGGCCTCGGTACGCACCGTGTCGTATCGTGCAGGCAAGTTTCCGGTACGACCACGTGCAGTGACACTTAAATCCATGATCAATAGTACCTGCATTGTTGTGATACTAAACTTGTAGATTCTGACCTTTGATGTCTGGTGCTTACTCACTTGGTGGTTCTTCGATACTTGTTCGAACTCCTTTATTGTGTTAACTTCTAGATCTGGATGTATATTTTTTTTCCCTTCCCTGTTGCCTGTTGTTGCTTTTTTGGTTAAATCTTTTGTCTTATATGAAACACGACTTAAAAGATATAAAAGGTGGCTATATACCAGTTTCTATCTCTATCCAAGATTTAAAGTGCCGCCTTATGCCGTATGGCATGGGGTGGCGTGTCTGCGTGCCCCGCAAGAAGGTGGCACGGTACTTGAGGGTCTCGGACCCCACTCCATCTTGCGACATGCGATCTTTGTGCTACGAGACAAAGCGGCACGGCGCAGCGTGCCACGACATTGTGTTTTTTTTTTTTTTTTTTTGCTTTTTTTTTTTTCTTTTTGTTTTGCTATTTGGAGTATTCCAAACATTCTGGTACACCTTACTAAAGACAATCGACAATGTACTTGCGTGGTAGGTCAAAAAAATTATAATTTAATTTTTTTTTGTTTATCAATATACTGACAAAAGATTTGTCCGAGCCCTCCGCTTCCACCACAGATATTTATTTTTTCTTCACAAATTATTTTATCAAAATTTGTCGCACTTCGAAATTTTTGGCGAATTAAGGGAACAAAATTGAACTCAATAAACAAATTTTGAGCCACATTAAATATAAAATTCTATTTTTGCACTAGAAGATTGAAAATACTAATAAAATTAAAATCTAAATTAAATTAATTGATACTTAAATTTATTTTATTTATTTGTCATATAATTTATTACTTAATTTTTTTGACCGATATACTAATTTTTTTTAAAAAATTAATTAAAAAAATAAATTTTCAAATACTTTTTAAAATAATTTTTTCAAATAATTTTTAAAATTATTTATTAGTATTTTATAAAAAAAAGACTGTAATATGATCAAAAGAAAAAAAGTAAGAAATATGACTTTGCATTTAAAAAATTCTAACCTATAAAAATTTCTATTCTGCATCACGTATAATTATACTTTAGATACAAAAAAGCTTACAAATATGTTAATTGATGAGTATAGTAAGTTATACATAGCAAATATTCATAATTATTTGATTAAATCTTTCAAAATAATATTATAAGAGTTTATTGGAACAAAAAAAAACTGAAATAAGTTCGTGCCAAAGCGTGCCGGTAGGAGGTCGTGCGTATCAAGGTTTTAAGTGTCCGTCGGCACGGGCCGTATCTATCGTGCCGTACCGTGCCAACAAGATACCGGCATGATACAGACTCCGTGCCGATGGCACAATACAGACCCTGTGCTGATGGCACATCTCAAAACCCTCTATTCTTTAAATTAGTAAGTAGTTTCGTCAATAAAGTTCAAAATATGTAATAAAAAGACATAATAAATAGTTAGAACATTTTGTTGCTAAAGAAAATAAATATTTCATGCTATTATGTGCGGCACATAAGAATTTTTTGATCGGCACGGCTCGACACGCATTGTCTTGGCGATTTCGGCATGCTCCCGTGCCACGACACTTAAATCCTTGGTGCGTAACCATCGGCACGCAAGCATACCATGTGTCGGCACGGAAGCGTGCGTGCGATCTTGATGCCGTGCACTTTAAACCGTGCCTCTATCATTATCAATTTCACTTCATTTCATCCATGCAGGTTTGCAATGGCCTCATAATGGCCACTTTTAAATGTCAAGTTCTTTGAGTCGCATAAATTTGTAGTCATTTAGCTTAGGAGTTAGGACAACTGATCCTCTATGGCCGAACAATTTAAGTGTCCGTCGGCACAAGCCGTATCTATCGTGCCGTACCGTGCCAACAAGATAACGACACGATACAGATCCCGTGCCGATGGCACAATACAGACCCTGTGCTGATGGCACATCTCAAAACCCTCTATTCTTTAAATTAGTAAGTAGTTTCGTCAATAAAGTTCAAAATATGTAATAAAAAGACATAATAAATAATTAGAACATTTTGTTGCCAAAGAAAATAAATATTTCATGCTATTATGTGTCGGCACACAAGAATTTTTTTGACTGGCACGTCTCGGTACGCACCGTGCCGGCAGTTTCCGGCATGATCTCGTGCCACGACACTTAAATCCTTAGTGCGTAACTATCGGCACGCAAGCATACCATGTGTCGGCACGGAGCGTGCGTGCGTGCCGTACCGTGCAGTATAGGCAATGACATGGTCCCGTGCCACGACACTTTAAACCTTGTCTCTATCATTATCAATTTCACTTCATTTCATCCATGCAGGTTTGCAATGGCATTATAATGGCCAGTTTTAAATGTCGAGTTCTTTGAGTCGCATAAATTTGTAGTCATTTAGCTTGGGAGTTGGGACAACTGATCCTCTATGGCCGAACAACTCTTATGATCATACTTTATGTGATATGGAATATAATTCTTAAATCCAAAGTGTTTTTAAACCGATACATCTTCCTATAGTGCATCCTATATTTTCCATTCTGATCATTTTCCTTCTTTTCTTCAAATGGAGTCTTATAAATGTTGAAATGTGCTCTAGCCAACTCTTTCTTGTTGGAAGAACTTTTGGATGATGATAATCGCTCATAATGATGTTCATTTCCCCTACTAGTTAATACCTTTCTTTCAATTTCTCTGATGCTTGCCATATGTTGGCCAATGTACAGTTAAATGCTTTTGGGATCTATATTTTGCTTTAAGATAAAATCATTTTCAGATTCTTTTATGTATATTAGTTTTTTTGTTTTAAAATTTGATTGAATTATGTCAAACGTTTGTCTCTATATGCAGGATGCTCTTAGGACTTTCTTATTAAGAAAGCTTGATAATCTCATGAAGGATGATAAATCTCAAATCACAATGATCTCCACATGGGCTACAGAACTGTACTTGGACAAGGTTGCCCTTCTGGTCAATTTTCTTAATAAATTACATGCGTATTTAGTGCATTATACAATTATACCATTTCTAGACAGTAAGTATCTATTGGGCCTTGGTTAGGGCTCATCTGGTATTGAGGACTACCTAATGCCACTGGGCACTTACGAAAGGAAACGAAATATTTCCTATTGGATTTTCTCTTTGCACATAATGCAATCTTCTTGCAATCTCAAACGGAGCCTTAGTTGCATACTATCTTACCAGGAAAACTGTTAGTTAACAGTCTGGCCTAGTTGAGGCACTGCTAAAGACAAGCGGTGTCAAACTCTACTTCTTTTACTGAGAGATGCCCAAGGAGTAAAAATTTTTCTCTGTTTGCTTTTTCTTGATTAACCACCTAATCTACAAAATACTGGAATATGTCAAATGATTATTAAACAAAGAATTGTTATCAAATGGCTTTGATTTTCTGCAGGAATTTAATTGCTGGTATTGTGATGCTTTTAATACATGCCACAACTTAATCATGGCATGTCACTACTTGGTTGTAATTGCTGGTACTCTTTTGTAGATTAATCGCCTTTTGTTAGAAGATGACACGAGCAAGATAGCTAATACAGTGTCAGATCAGGGTATGTCAGAGTACCAATCAATTGTAAAAGAATTTAGAGCTTTTCTTAGTGACAACAAGGATGTATTGGATGAGGCAACAACAATGAGGTTACTCGAGAGGTACAATTGTGTTCAAATGCAATACATGATTTGCAGATAGGTAGTCTGATCTAGCACAAATTTTAGTTTAGTTTTACTTACCAGCTACAAACAATGTGGTTAAATCTCTGTCATTAGATTGAACTAGCAAGCTTTTGCATCCTCTAATACCAGCATGATACTTGCCATGAAATGTATTGCAGTACACCAATTCTACTGCTGGCATGTACCTTTTTATTAGATTTTTTATCATTAGATTGTAGAAAAGTTTCTTTTTATGACATAGTTTTGTAAGATGAATGTTAAGAAGTATCGTAAACCAATTTAAATTGGGTAAATTACATTGTTACCCCCTGAACTTTTGGCGATGTTTCACTTTACTCCTCAAACTCCTAAAATGGATATCTAACCCCCTAAACTTTAATATTTCATTCATGTTACCCCTTCCGTCTGTTTTCTGTCAAACTCCGTTAACCGAAAACTGACAGAAGGGTAAAACGAATGGAGTATTAAAGTTTAGGGTGTTAAATGTCTATTTTAGGAGTTTGGAGGGTTAACTGAAATTCGCCAAAAGTTCAGGAGGTAGCAGTGGAATTTACCCCTAAGACTTTTGACTGTAAATTACTTTATTATAATATGTTACTTATGCATTGACTACTAACCCTCAAGTTAGTGATCATACTTAATTTTGAATTTATATATATTTTTTATCCTAAAATAAATCATACAATAATTTATTCTACATTTTATTGTAATAAAATAAAAGCGAAAGAAATGAATTAGAGTGGCTTAAAGATAAAAAAAGAGCGATACTAATTACCTACAATGCTCTAACACTCTACTGTTCTGGTGTACTCACTAGTATAATTGATTTACAATAGATGTCCACACTAGGATATAGAGATTTAAATTCTCAGTTAATTTTCTGTAGTACTCGTTTGTCCTTTTTATCTTTAGAAGCATTGTTATAGAAAATGCACTTATTTTCTATGAAACTATACAATGTTATTTTATTGGAGCCTAAAATAAAATTTTTATAGTTCATTCCAGCCAATTAAAAATTTTTAATATAAAAATATAAAATAATATTTTATTAGAAAATGCACTTATTTCTTATGAAACTATGCAATATAATTTTATTGTAGCCTAAAATAAAATTTTTGTACTTCATTTCAGCCAATTAAAAATTTTTAATTTAAAAATATAAAATAATATTTACAGTCAAGAGTACTACAGAAAATTAACTAAGAATTAAAATCTCTATATCCAAGTGAGGATGCCTATTGTAAATCAACCATATTAGCGAGTACACCAGAACAGTAGAGTGTTTGAGCATTGTAGGTAGTTAGTATCGCTATTTTTTTTTATCTTTAAGCCACTCTAATTTATTTGTCTCGCTTTTATTTTATTACAATAAAATATAGAATAAATTATTGTATAATTTTTTTAGGATAAAAAATATATATAAATTCAAAATCAAGTATGATCATTAATTAACTTGAGGGTTAGTAGCTAGTCTATAGTCACGAGTCCTAGGGGTAAATTGCACTGCTACCACCTGAACTTTTGGCAAGTTTCACTTAACCCCCCAAACTCTTAAAATAGACATTTAACATCCTAAACTCTAATATTTTATTCGTTTTACCCCTTCCGTCAGTTTCTAGTTAACGGAGTTTGACGGAAAACTGACGGAAGGGGTAATATGAATGAAATATTAGAGTTTAGGGGGTTAGATGTCCATTTTAGAAGTTCGAGGGATAAAGTGAAACTTCGCCAAAAGTTCAGGGGGTAACAATGCAATCTACCCAATTTAAATTGGTGGCCTGGTGGTACTGTCAATACCTACCATAGACTGCTGATATTCTACCGGTATTGTACATGTAGTGACTGTGCTTTCAGCAGATGAAATCATGAAATCCGTAGGAATTGCAGATTTTACCATATATTATCCTTTTAATTTTCATAATTCTACTTAGAAAATTTATCATTCTTCTAATATACAATGGTCAATAGAAAATTGATAATAAACACGAGGAGATTGCATGTCTTTCTTTTAGCTTGAGAAGTTTTTCTTTTTTTTTTTTACCCTATTTGCATTATTATTTTTTTTTGTGTGTTCTGCCTCGTTATCAATCTCTTATTTTCACCAAATATCACAAGCATGGGCTTTGTGCCGATTAATGGCTGTTTGTTCTTTACTAACCTTTTTACTACCGTTTGAAAATTAGTAGAGTTATGCCCCGCTAGATGTGACATAGATTTTTGCCATTGCTAGGATTTGCTATTTTTTACCAATCGGCACAAATCTACAGGTAGTGACCGTTATGACTTGAGATGTCAAGTGTGAGATCCTTGTCTAATCATCAATGTAGCAACTTGAGGATTCCATACACCACAGCCGCTAGTATATGTTACTTAATGTGGCTTCCTAAATGAATAGTGGTAGTGACTAGTGATTATTATGACTTGAGATGTCAAGTGTGATATCCTTGTGTAGTCATCAATATAGTATTTTGAGGATTTCATACATCGTGGCTGGTGATATAGTTTCTTCACATAGAGGGCTTTCTGTGTGAATACTTGCTCAGATTTAATCTGTTACATTAGTTTTTTGTTTTATGTTGTGTGACTTTTTTTTTTAGAAGAAGGATTCTCTCTCTCTCTCTCTCTCTCTCTCTCTCTCTCTCTCTCTCTCTTAATAATTGTGAGGACAAGGTTGCATAAAACTACCCACTTACCTTAACAAATTCTTTTAGTTACGGGAGAGTCGAAGAGCTGGTTTATTTTGCTGGTTTGAAAGAAAAGTATGAAATAGTGGCCCATCACTACATTCAGGTATGGCATGGTCTTGAGTAGTACTTCTAGAAAAATGTTATACTATTTAGTTGCAATTATTTCAGTTGCTTATTCATTAAAAATTGTTTCCATATATATATATATATATATATATATATATATATAGTGCTACCAAGTTTTCCACCGTTAGATCCACCCTTTTGATGATTTTCACCCGTTAGATCATACTATTCAACCAACCACCCACTTAACTCTAGGGGGCCCACATCATCCTAACCACACATCTCTCAATCCAATGGCCAAAAAGTTGGTAGCACCAATGACTTAGTGCTATTAATAGCATAGTAGCCTAGTTCTATATATATATATATATATATGCTCAGTGATTCTACCTGGCTTTATTAGAATGGTTACTTAGGGCTAGAAATCTTGAAGATAGAAGCTGCTGATTATAATGACTAGAATGCTTCTAGAGTGAGCAGATGTTTAATAGGTTTTTATTGTTGTATTAAGCAAGGAGATGCAAAGAGAGCATTGGAAGTCCTTCAGAGATGGAATGTACCTATCGATCTTCAGGTACAAAATTTTGTTCGGTTGATTTAGTTTGTCTTTAATTTTCTCAAACATGCAAAATTGCAAATACAAAATCAACAATTTGTTTTATCGGTTGTTTATCATATTTCTTGCAGTATAAATTTGCCCCTGATTTGATTAGTCTTGATGCTTACGAGACTGTGGAATCATGGATGAATACAGGCAACTTGAACCCTAGGAAACTTATTCCAGCAATGATGCGTTATGCAAGTGAACCACATGCCAAGTATCAATTGTTCAAATGTTATTCATGTTTCCAATTTGTTTCTTTCCTATTGCTTTTAGAATATTTCCAATGACCACCGGCACACTCTTGTATTGCCTATAGTCAAGTTTTTAAGTGTCCTTCGGCACGGGCATATCAACTGTGCCGTACCGTGCCAATAAGATACCAGCACGATACAAATCTCGTGCCGATGGCATAAGCCCAAAACTCTCTATTCTTTAAATTAGTAAGTAATTTTCTCAATAAAGTTCAAAAGATGTGATAAAAAGACATAATAAATAGTTAGAATATTTTGTTGCTAAAGAAAATAAGAGTCTGGCTACTATACTATCGGCTACCAAGTTGTTTTCGATGATACGGCTTCTAAATCGACGATCGGCTCCGTTAGACTTGATCTACACTATTAAAAGTATTTGGAAACTAAATTTCATAATTTTTCGATATCATTTACCTATCAAACAAATAGTCTAAAATTGAAAGGTTGAAAATAAAAATCTCAAAAAACATGATGATAAAAGATTTAAATTCAAGATCAGATATACTGATCTTACTCTAAATAGTGAAAAGAATTTTCTATAAAATTTTCATCGGATTTGGATTGTTTTACACCGTTAAACTCACAAACACGTCACATCGGCCATTAAAATGGTCAATTTTGAGATCTTTTGATCACTAGTCAAATGATGTCGAAAAATTATGAAATTTAGTTTCCAAATACTTTTAATAGTGTATATCAAGTCTAACGGAGCCGATCGTCGATTTGGAAGTCGCATCATCGAAAACAACTTGGTAGCACGAAAGCCTCCGTGCTACCGATAGTATAGCAGTTGGACTCAGAAAATAAATATTTCATGTTATTATGTGTCGGCATACAAGAATTTTTTTGACCGGCACGCATCGGCACAGCTTGGAACGCACTGTGCCGTACCATACCGACAAGTTTCCAGCACGACCCCGTGCCACGACTCTTAAATCCTTGCTTATAGTAGAACATGTATTTTCATCTTATTGCCCAGGCATCATTTGGAAAGTATTACTAACATTTTTTTTGCAGGTTATAATTCGTTTCTTATTAATTGCTTTCTTTGGCAATGTATAATAGCCATGTAGTTTCTTAATTTATTTTCCCGATTGTACGGCCTTGATGGATTTTTGGCAGATCTCCTTAACCCTAGCACATCATACATTTTGGATGTGAAAACAAGCTGAGCTGTTCCTAACCTGTTCTACTCCCACTAGGACTAATGATATAATATGAAATTAATTTGGTTTTTCTATCTTGCACTATTGAAAGTGAATTTTACTGTGGCCTGCAAATGTTAATTTTTTGTCATTTGTGCACTTGATAGTGTATGATGTAACCACGCCTTTTTGAAATAGAATGACTTAACTGACTTCGTGGTTACAGGAATGAGACACATGAGGTCATTAAGTACTTGGAGTTCTGTGTGAAGAAATTGCATAATGAAGATCCTGGAGTGCATAATTTGTTGCTTTCCTTATATGCTAATCAGGTTTGCCTTATTATTAGTTTTTTGTTTGACATGATTCTATTCCTTATAATGGAGGACCGCTTTTTTTGTTTCCTTTTTTCCCTAATTCTTTTATCTTTGTCTGAATTTGTGACAATTTGAAATTTATATAGAGCGTGGTGACATTGGCTATCGATGTATTTGTGCACTAGCTGTGAAGCTGAAGCATCTTTAGTAGCAGTTCTCTAACTAATTTAAGTTTCTATTAGAATGAGTGAAATTAAACATTTTAGTCAATAGTTGGTAGGTTTGATAATTTAAGTAGTCCTTTCATAAGATGATCAATGTGGAGTGGAAGAGAGGCGGAAGATGACGATAAAATGGTTCTTTTCATCCAAGAATAAATTTTCATTACTTAGAGTTGACAGCTGATGGCAGGGTAGATCTGTTTGGAAGAGATGAGCTTTTAACTGAGAAACTTGGACTCTTACTGGGAAAGTTAAGTTTTTTGAAAATGTGAGAGGGATATAAAGCCCTTTGTAGTTTTATTTTTAAGTCTGGAAATTTTGAAGTACTTAAAGACTCAAAAAAAAAAAAAATCCTAATGAATCAATAATGACTATCATGAACTAATTGTTTCTTACTGCTTCCTTACTGAACAGAGAAATGAGATGAACATATCTACAGGTGAAGGAATAAGGCTCAGATAGAATAAAGCAGGAACTTCAGGCAGAATAAAACAGGAAACTTATTAACCTTATGGCCAGTATATCTTCCTTTTAATTTTGTCCTTTCTCCAAACCAATGTGTAAAAGTTTCAGAAGCAGATGACTTTCAGGACTCCTACGGATATAAATGTTTCAAAGTTCATTGAAAATTTACTTAGAATATATCTAGAATATCTAACCTTTAATCAATGATAATGCAATAATTACCTAATATCTAACCTAAACAAGCATGAGAGACATAATCTTGCTCGTTTAACTTAATGCCTTATCAAGTATATTAAACAAAAAATCTCATGCATCATATGTAGCTTAAATTTTCTAAACCTCCGTAATCCTTATGTATCATGGCAGTCAGCCAGTCAACAATACGTCTTCATAGGCACATACAAGATACACTTTGTGATGCAATGAAAGAAGTTATGTGATCAAATTCAGAATCATATAGCAAAGCATTTTGATGTCGCATTTGTGCTTCAAAGTGGGTTATGGAACTAATGGATATTATCTTGTGATATCGTATCCAGGAGGATGAGACTCAGCTCCTACAATTTTTGGATTCCAAGTTTGGGAAAAGACAAACAAATGGTCCCGATTTCTTTTATGATCCCAAATATGCATTGCGGCTATGCCTCAAGGAAAAGAGAATGCGTGCTTGTGTTCGCATCTACAGCATGATGTCCATGCATGAAGAAGCTGTGGCTCTTGCATTGCAGGTAAGATTTTCTATTGCTTTTCTTTCATCAGTGTAATCCTCTGTTGATTAAATTGTGCAGCCTTTTCTTATATACTTTATTTAGCTGTTTGGTGTTCGCAAATTTCTTTGCTATTACAATCTATGTCATCAGGTTAAATGTGTTCAAGCCTTTTGCAATTGCAATAAACCTATGATTAGTGCACCACCGCTCGTGAGTCTGTGAAATTCAATTGAGTGTAGCTTTTTTGTCCTTAAACTTGTATGATCTGTGATTTCTTATTGTATCTATTTTCTCACCTTCTGTAAATGTCTCATAGAATTATGTCGTCCCACATTAAGCCATGTCTTCTAGGAGTAATTTTGAATCTGGAGTGTCTCAGTGGGGGCATTTGTAGGATTACTATTTACTTCTATTTGGACAGGATGACTTTTGTTGGCATTTTAACGGTGAGCTCTTCTTTAAGTCTTATTGAGGTATTGTTTCAGAATGCAGTTTTTAAATAATTATGGTGGAAAGAGGGAATTTTTAGATAGTATCCTTTGCTTCACCGGCTTCAATCAACATATCATGCTAATCTGCTTCACTACTACATCTGTTACACCACCTTCTTTAATGCATTAAGAAAAAGAGCAAATCGTATTGATAAAAATGGACAGACCAGAGTTTGGTTTGATTCATCAACGGCCAGTAGTTCCTTTTAGATGATTCTTGGACTATATAATTTTACAAGTTACCTCAGTTGCATAAATTTCATAGTGCTAGTTGTTGTTATGTTTTGGAATATATTATATTAATGCCTCACCAATTTTAGGCCTTTACATTGTTAAATTGTCTTGTACACTTTTTTTATGCTGCTTGTTACAAATGTATTAGCAGATGCTTAAGGTAGTGCTTTTTTAAATTTCCTTATATGATTCAATTTGTATTTCCGTTTCAGATGAAGATTCAAGTAATTGTTTCAACAGCATGTTCTCAATTTAATTACAATGAATGAGAAGTTATTTTTGCTAGGTAGACCCAGAACTTGCCAAGGCAGAAGCAGATAAGGTTGAAGATGATGAAGACCTAAGGAAAAAACTATGGCTTATGGTTGCAAAGCATGTCATTGAGCAAGAAAAAGGCGTTAAGAGGGAGAATATAAGGAAAGCTATTGCATTTCTAGCAGAGACTGGAGACCTCCTGAAGATTGAGGACATCCTGCCATTCTTTCCAGACTTTGTGCTAATTGATGACTTCAAAGTATGATCTCTTGGCAAAATTTCATTCATTATTCTTATCATTATGATCGGCTCTTGTTGGAAAGTCAGATAGCATAGTTTTATTTTCTAGAGTCAAAAGCTTTTAAATCTATGTAGGTAATCTGCCACTTTAAAGGCTCATTCTTTTCTCAGCACACTTTCTTTTATTGACTGCGTTTGTCTTCTGGATGTGATGAGGTTGGAGGCCTTAAGGTGTTACTTGATTGAGGCATTCAATTAAGCTAGTAATACTTTGCAAGTTGATTGGGATTATGCTTGTTATAGAATCTCACATTTTCATGTATGACACAGAAGGAATGACTTTTCTTGAATCAAAACCATTATCACAAGTAAATAGACATTAAATTAAGAATTTAAGAATTATTCTGTAATTGAATTCTGTAAATTCAATGACAGAAATTTTGCTCTGCATGTTGTTTGGTTTTACCAAATCACAAAGATTGCATGTTTCAATTGCTTAACAGCATCATAATTTTATGGCGAATATTCTTTGGAGAGGAAGGATATTACAAATTCACGTCCATGGAAGTAATGATATGATAGTTTTTTCAGCTCAAACCACTTGAGTGATTCCTAGAAATATTTTGAGTCTATTTAGTCATACTTGACAATGTGTTTTATTAATAGTTAGTCTCATAAAGTTTGATATTCCTCAGAGTTTATTTCAATTTTTTCTTATTGTAAGCTGATGATCAGATTTTGCTGCAGCTCAATTTCCATTCTAGTATGGAACTGAGATATGAACTTCTTTTATTTGCAAGGGCTTAGCAGAGGGTTTTTTTTTTTTTTTTTTTTTTTTTTTTTTTTTGAGATTTGCAAATCGCTAAAAGACTACAACAATCAGATTGAAAAACTGAAACAGGAGATGAACGATGCCACACGCGGAGCTGATAACATTAGGAGTGATATCAGTGCCCTGGCTCAGAGATATGCTGTTATTGATCGTGAAGAAGAATGTGGGGTACTGGTCCATTAATGTTTATTCTAATTGTTTTTCCTACTTTCTAGGACCTATATTCTAAAAGGTACTTAATACGTGCTAGTATTGTGTTCAATTAACACAGTATATCATCATTCAATATTGATATCCTGTTGGTTGAGTTTTAAATTGGGTCTTTAGTTCTTTCATTTTAGAGATTTTAATAGTAGCGATGTTCATATTATTTTGGTTGATTGAAAAAAGAAAAGGAAAAGAAAACAGAGAACATAGTCTTGAACTTGTCTTCTTAGTTTAAATTCCATATTTGTGGCCTCCTGAATTTCTGTTCTGGCCTAGTTGATTGTTGTACTATTCTATTTTGGTGAAGCGTGGTAGGACTACTTGTAGTAGATTTTAGGATTAAAATGCATTGGTGGTTGTTGTACTATCACCATATTGTAACTTGGTCCTTTTACTTTCAGTTGGAACACTTTCATCCTGAACTTTCATATATATTGCACTTCGGTCTTTGATCATTAAATACGTCAAACTTTTTTTGTAAATTGACCTTTAACCATGTTTGAAGTAGAGCAAAATGTGAAAGTCACTTAATGTGAATGTCACTTAGGGTAGAAGGGTAAAATGGTCATTATATAAGCAAATTAGTTGTGTTTTTTAATGTTTAGGCACTAAGCTTGCGCTTGGATTGGGTACAAGAGGGGAGATAAGGGGGTTATCCCCCCTCTTGTACCCAAACAAGAATGGGAGGGGTGGGAACTAGTTGTTCCCACCTAGGTATGGAACAAGGGGTGGGAACACCCACCCTCGGGTAGAGAGAGAGAGAAAGAGAGAGAGAGAGAGAGATTTTTATTTTAAATATAAATTTAAATTTTGAAAATTTATAATTTAAAATTATAAATTATAAAGTTTAAATTTTAAATTTTAAATTTGATATTTTTAAATTTTAAATTTTAAATTTGATATTTTTAGTTTTAAAATTTTAAATTTGCTATTTTATATATTTGAAATTTAAATTTGGTTTTAAATTTAAAATTTGATATTTAAAATTAAAATTTTGAAAATTAAAATTTAAAATTTTAATTTTTAATTTTAAAATATAAAAGTTAAAATTTTCAATTTTCATTTTAAAGTTATAAGTTTAAAATTTAAAGATTTAAATTCAATTATAGGGGTAATATCATTATTTTCTATTTATAACTAACAACTATTCTACCTTGTACTCACATTTTCATTCAAACACAATTTTTCTAGTTCCAGCTTATACTCACATTTTCATCCAAACAAAAAAATACCCTTGTTCCTACGAAAACCCATACTTGTACCTATCCCCGATATAAGTAGTTCTTGCTTATACCGGAACCAAACGAAGCCTAAAGTGTTCGCATTAGAAGCTCAGGGAACAAAGCGCAACAAGGTGATGGTAGAGGGACTATTTATACATTTTCCTCTAGATTATATGATAAAAGGGACTGGTTCTCCCCCTTCTTCCCTTCTCTATCATTTTATTGAATGATTTTTTTTTTCTCCCTTTTCTCCCTCTCTTTATCTAGTCAAGCAAGTTAACCTTCTTCATTCACCACAATATAGAGAAATATATTGCAACATTTTTTGTTATAATGTCTTATTTTGCTCCTCTTACTAACTTAACAGGTTTGCAAGCGCAAAATATTAACTGCTGGAGCACTGCAACAGATTGGAAGAGGTTATACATCAATGGCATCTATGGTGCCGTTCTATATATTTCCTTGTGGTCATGCCTTTCATGCACAATGCTTAATAGCTCATGTTACTCGATGCACAAGCCAAAGTCAAGTAAGTTACAAATTTAATCATGTACTGTCTTTACTTTACCATTAGAAATTTGTTTCTCCGTGGTCACTTGTGATTTGTTGGGGGCTTTTTTCTAAAATGACCCTCCGGAAATTAAAATTGGCAAAATGACCCTGCTAAAATTTTATTTTTAAAACTAACCATCTTTTCGCCATGTGGGCGCCACATCAGGCATTTCTCACAAAGACGGTGAATCGTTCACCGCCTTTGTAATATCTGTTGTGAAGGCGGTGAATGGTTCACCCCCTTCGAACCCCCCCTCTTTTCCCTTCCAAGTCTTTGTTGTTCCTGTGCCCTCGAGAAGACGGAGAATGGTTCACCGTCTTTACTAACACGGTGAACCATTCACCGCATTCAGTGTAAAACCTAACACACCAAAATTTAACGTCCTGGAGTCGGGGCTGAAACACAGATAAGATAGTGAACTATTTACCGTCTTCATGAAGACGGTGAATAGTTCACCGTCTTATCAATGCGCCCTGGGGTTTGCACTAAAGACGGTGAATGGTTCACCGCCTTTAGTGCAAATAGACCCCAGTCCAGGACTTAGTCAAATTTTTCTGGCTTTCGAGGATTTTGCACTAAAGGCGGTGAATGGTTCACCGCCTTTAGTGCAAATAGCCCTAGCTCATTTTTTCAGTTAGATTTTAAAAACAATTTGAATAATTTTGAGGCAAGAATTTTCACAAGAACAAATATTTCAACAAGAAACACAACAAGACAAGTGGAATAACAAGATACAATCAACCGGATAAAAATATCAACAAAAACATAGAAAGATATACAAATATGAACTAAATAAAGTGATATATAATATTATACAATGTATGCGATCTAAATAAATAAAGATACAATCGATCTCTCGTCTTATACTCGCTTCGATGTCCTTGGCCACGTCCTCGTGCACGGCCACGTCCACGTCTACGGCCACGATCCACATCGAGCTCAGCAATATGTATGTCATCAACTGGCTCGATACCGACCATCTGATCGAGATCCGCAATAATGATGCCCTCGGGATGCTCCAGAATCGCCCGAGTCTCCTTTGGCTCGGGTCGATCACCTCGATAGTGGCGATGTAGATCTTTGGGCGGAAATTTGTAATGATGACGCCCCATGATGCCAAGAACATAGATCTAAAGTACGTTCGAGAGACTGGCGGCGGAAGCGAGTCCAATGTCAAGAAAGGAAATGTCGAAGGAGCGGCGGGCATATTTGCAACATCATTAGTAGGAGATGGAGATCGTGACAGGCGCTGGCTCGATGTCAAGTATGATCCAGTAGGAGTCACTGACTGTCTCCTGTGATGACCCGATGTCAATGCATGACCAAAATCTCGACCTTCGATATCAGCGACAACAGGTATGGCAGGAACGTGCTCCAGTACCGACTCAATATGGGCATAGATGCCCGTCTATAACTCCAGCATTGTATGGATCGCAGGTGGATCATCAACTAGCTCTCTGATGCTATACTGATTCTGTCGTAATGCGTCCACTTGCATTATAAATAAAAACTCATTTTTTCCAATCTATATTAAATATAAAATTAAAAAATAATTAACATATGAGTGATCGTACCAAAGCCCTCTCGGTCTGGCCGCGAGACTGGTAAGTCAATGGTGGACGCTGTACTAGACGAGAAATCCATCTTCTCGTGATCTGCCAATACCACTGCGTATAAATGGAGGTCGCCTGTATCGGGTCATTACCGGCAATCGGCAGCTGGTCAAAAATGGCTTGTAATCTGTCTCCATCTCTCGATGTGTGCAGCATGGAAAATTGCCCAATCCTTATCTGGCCGCCCTTGAGAAGTGACACGACGGATGGTCTCCATGTTAATAGGTACATGCTGGAGGAGGCCAAACTATCGTAGGACTCGATTCGGTACATGAAGCTCAACAATATGAAAACAAATCAGCGTCGTTCTTGACCGCCAGACCTCACTGCCCTGTACACAGAATGCCAGTAGTGCGGCTATAATAGTATCTGTGTATGGCCTCCATATAATCTGTGAAAAACTAATAATAGTCAGCTGAATGCATTAATACGTTTGTATATTGAAAAAAATGATTGCATTAATACGTGCCTAGGACTCTCTTTGCTAATCTAACTCATCTCGATAGAACTCAATATCCGTTGTCCTAACATTTGCTCCAAAATGTAACTCGTCGGTGTTCGATCATCTAAAATTTGAAAAGTATACGTGTTAGTTGCAAATGTATATATAGAAATATAATATGTATCAAATTTATATGTCATACCGGCAACCCAAAGGGCAATTAGCTATAGCGGCAATAGCTCTAATGCTAGTAGGTCGTCCGATATGAAGATAGTCCCACACCCAAATCTATAAATAAATTACAATAAATTAAATAGGTGAAATTAAATAGGAGAAGCTTTATATAACAATTATAATATATTACTTATTATACCTATAATAATATTGCGAAGCAACAGCATTCGGCCTTTCCTTTTAATGAAGCTGATCCCAACGCCCGATAAAGATAGACCAATACTGCTGCACCCCAGGCTAACCCGCCACATGCATCAAAATCCTCCAAAAGTGGCAACCACTTAAGGTGAACTCTATATCCGGTGGGGTTTGGAAACAGGTTACGACCAATCTGATATAATATATATGTACGTCTTTGTGTGCAACTAATCCGGCGAGGGGCATCCAAATGTATATGGTGGAAGTGCCGGTATAACCAATCTAATCTAATTTGACCGGCTCTAATGTCATCCGGCACAGCCCCTAAAAGCGCCTGACAAATATCCTCCCACGGATACACTGCAGTCCCAGTGATAGGCTCTCCATCGACACGAAGACCAAAAATAACCGCCACATCTTGAAATGTAATCGTCATCTTAGCGCTGTGGAAGTGAAAAGTCTGGGTCTCCTGTCTCCATCTCTCGACTAGAGCTGTTAATAAAGTCTGATCCAGTTGCAGACGCCTAAGTCGAGAAATATAATAGAATCCAGACTGTCGTAGCAGATCTAGCACTGCTGGATGATCAAGCTCCCACTGGTTTAATTTGCGGCCATGCTCGTGAACCGAACCCCCGTGATATCCCTACGGTGAAAAAAATAGTTAGATTAACATTTCTATGCATTAATACTAATGATAACTTTTAAATCAATATTTTTGGCTCTCACCTCATTCCTGATAAATCCAAACCTATGGAGATGCTGCTCTGTCAGGATGGACGAATCAACCGGTCCTGTGTCCTCTAGATCTGCCATCTGCAATTTTAAAGATTTTGTAATTAGTAACATATTAGCAAAAAGCGCGTTAAATATTGAAAGTTTTATAAATACTATTAAGCAAGGATTAAAGTGCCGCGGCGTGCGCTCGGCCTTGCGCGGCTGCGTACCGTGCCACGAGATAGGGGCACGGTGCGAGAGTCTCGGACCCCCGAGTGCGCACCCGTCTTGCTCGAGACGGAGCGGCACGCGAGAGAAATCTTGCCGCTTTTTTTTTTTTTCTTTTTTTTTTTTTTTTTTTTTTTTTTTTTTTTGCTTTTTCTTGTTTATTTCTTTTTTCTTTTCCTTTTTTTGTTTTTTCGCCACATATGCTTTTCCTTATTTTTTGGCTTTTTTTTTGCTTTTTTTTGTTTTTTTTTTTTTTTTTTTTACGGAGTATCAAGCCCCGGGCCACCTATTGTCTTTTTTTAACTTTTTTTGCTTTTTGGCGGATGCCTTTTTTTTAACTTCTCATTTATCAATATAGGAGAAAATTTTTAATTGACTGATCCATACGCGGGGCTTCGCCCCGCACTCGGGCTACGGGCTCGGGCTGTCGGCCGAGCCCTCCGCTTCCACGTACATCCATTTTTTCTTCGCAAAAATTTTGGCAAAAATTGTCACACCGCGAATTTTTCGGTGATTCAAGGGAACAAAAGTCAATCTCCTAAATAAATTTTAATCAGATATTTTAAAAAGAATAAAAGAACAAAAAATAAATTTAATATCGGGAATATATGAGTTTCTCACAATGGCAATACTTATATCAACATTGTCAAATAAATCTTGTATCAATGAGATAACAATATGCCATATGATTAAGCACGACAATCTATGTAGAATTAAGCGATCATCTCTATGTAAAGATGTAAATTTAAATAATTATTATATTTGTGAATTATTTTATTGTAATTTAATTTTTATTCTACATCGATTATAGTTGTATCTTACTTTCCAAAAGCTTATATGCATGTTAATTGATGAGTATAGTAAGGTATATATAGCAAATATTCATAATTATTTATTTAAATATATCAAAATAACATTATAAGAGTTTATTGGAATCAAAAAAGCTGAAAAAATCCGTGCCAAAGCGTGCAGTGGGAGGTCGTGCGTATACGTCGGCACGCCGGCGTGCCACGTGTCGGCACGCAAGCGTGCCGTCTTGCGTGCCGTGCCGGGCGATGTATGGCACGCCCCCGTGCCACGGCACTTTAAACCTTGCTATTAAGTTAGGTAACAAGTCTTACGTTGACGTCCTTGTTGTGCTCTCTGTATTCTGTAGACAGGTGTTTCTATAATGGCCTTCCTGTTTACAAATGCTATATTTTGTTCGTCGTCCACTGGTTTCGTTCATTATATTACGAATATGTGTTGATTGTGGTTGACCTTTCACCTCACGGGAGGCGGTACAATTGGTGGGCCCTAGGGTTGTGACCAGTGTCGCCTGTATGGAACTGGATGGAAAAGCGGTACGTATGTCTGACAATAACATTCTACAGTATACCAATGGGAACAAAGATTATGAAAATCTATTTTTCTTTGCAAATTACTGCAAACTGCTAAAAGATGCGAGCAAAATATTCCCGTTAGCTTGAATTCGCCGCAATCACAATCCGCATCTCGTCCATTCAGGAAAACATTATAATTGGAGTCTCCAATTTTGACCTCAAATTCAACAGGCTCAAATCGATAGACAATGTGTCCTCGTGCCGTCACCATATTCATTGTAATTCGACTTTGTATTTTAGGTGCTAACGTGGCCGTCATACTTTCACCATTTTCACGACGCGTAAGAAATAACTATTAAGTTTGTAAAAAGTCCCCGCGACAAATCTTTGTGATAGGCGAGCACGAATTCTTTTAAGTACCATTTAAACATTTGGACATATTGGTGGTCATCAACCCGAAGCGTCGTCCTCCATCAAATGTCCACGTCCAATACTCTTTGTATTCTTCGAGATCATCGATCCACTTCCAAGAATCCTGATCTAACGCAAGTAACTCTTCTTTCAGTTTATAATATTCTACCGATGTCGGTGCACTGCCAATAGTATAGAATTTGTCTAATAACGAATCTTTTTTAAAACGCTTATTCCTATTTGCTTTCATGTGTCGAAGATACCACTGGTGTGCATGCCTCTATCGCGTAGGATATATCTCAGCCACTATTTTTTTTAAGCCACTAAATCGATAAAATATAAAACAAACTCGATTGCTTATAACATAATGCTGCAAATTTTGTAAAAACCAACGCCAACTTCTACTATTTTCTCTTTCGCAAATTGCAAAAGCCAAGGAAAAAATGTTATCATTTGTATCGACAACCGTCGCTATCAATGCATGGCCTTCGTATTTGCCATACAAGTGAGTGGCATCGATGCTCATCGTCGGCCGACAATGTGCGAATCCACGAATAGAAGGAGCAAATGACCAAAAAACACGACCAAACCGACATATTCCGTCTGATGGCCATCTATGATCAAGGCGCCAAACAGTACCAGGATTACACTCTACAGCATAGTAAGATACCGAGGTAAGTCTGTGTATGACTGCTTCCAGCTCCCATAAATAATCTTAATGCTTTGCTCCTTGCTAGTCATGCAATCCAATAATTTATTTCAACATGGAAAGTGGATCGCACCGTTTCCTGCACTTCTTTTGGCGTCATATTAAGTCTTGCCTTCATTAACAGAAGAATCTCTTGGCATATGAGATTTGAAGTATAATTACAGTGCGCCGTATTTAGCATTGGAATACCACAACTGTGTTGACCCGCATGTCTTAATTCTGAAATATGTTGCATCTTTAGGAACCGAAGCGTGTAATCTCCAAGGACATCTCTCAACCGTGCATTTTACTGTATAAATTGTTTTGGTGGATTTCAAAAACTTGATCTGAACATTGTGAGTAATGTGCCATCGATCTAGAGCATCCTCTAAAGATACCTTATCATAAAAGATTTGAAGCCAAGTCCCGTCAATGCTAGGTAGATCGGTATTGGTACGTCTAATATCGAACTCGGTCGAATTCACAATATACTGATGTATCCAATTGTTAGCTATAGGAAATTGCTCTGGATGGTCAATAAAATCAAGTTTCTCGTCAGGATTGTCTACATATTCGTTGTTTACATGCGGGTCGTCATTCACACTGTAAATGGCGTTCGCAAGACAATTTAATCCACCATCGTGATCATCTTCAATGTCAGCAGTTAGATCATTCCAATCGCCATCCTCGCTGGTATAATGATCATCATTATGAATAGGTGCATCTTCCTGATTACCGTCATTATCATCTCCTTCATCGACAATATTATTAAAAACTTCATTCCAATTTTCATAGGACGTAGATAGCCTGCAATAGGTTAGAATCTTTACTATATTAGGTGTATTTTCACTTAATTTTAATTTAAAAAGAATCAAAATTTTCTTTACCTCTAATGATAATTTTCATTAGATGTATGAAATATCGTGGGTTCCTCACGTGAGGTCGAGGGTTGCGCATGTGACGTCGAGGGTTACGCCCGTGGAGACTGACTCTGTGTACAGTATTTATAATTTAAATTTATCAAAATATTTAATAATTAAAGAAAATATTCACCGCAATCTAGAAATATCACTCTAGAAATATCACTTACCTTGTTATCCTTACACTTCGTTCATTACCAACTTCATGGTCACCAATTGAATTATTCGGAAAACCCACATTGATATCATTATGAAGCAGTCTTGTGTAATAGCCTTGTGTGATATTGTGTCTCTGACGGATATAAATCTTTCTCGATTTATATCGACACATCTATAATGTTCAAACAATCCAATTAATCCCTCCAATGATTCATCATCTATTATATCGCGAGCAATATATTCATTCGCTCCCGTAGGGCATCGAATAGTGAATTTAAGATGAAATTCTTCTCTATTACAATTTACTAAACGATACATTCTTGTCTCAAAATGAGTATATGTTGTATCTGAACGAATCACGATCAATTTCTTTCGACCACCGACACATCGGGGGCCATTTCCTTCTGTAATTTACTGTTCATCCCAATGAACACTAAGAGACATCCGGCGATTAGCCATTTTAACTACACAGAAAAAGAACTTTCAAATCTCCTCTCAAAATATCTAGTGAATGTAATACAAAAAGTTTAAACCTAAACAAAGCTAATGGCTAGTTTAAAGTAGGTTTAAACTAGGTTTAAACCTAGTTTAAAACAAGTTTAAACTACAAGCCCATCTCGTCAAAAAGTTTAAACCTAAAGTAGGCTAGTGGCTAGTTTAAACTAGTTTGAACTGCAAGCTCTTCAAAAAGTTTAAACCTAAACTAGGCTAATGGCTAGTTTAAAGTAGGTTTAAACCTAGTTTAAAACATAATGAACTACAATCTTGTAGTTCATTATGTAACATAATGATACAAGTTTTCTAACATAATGAACTACAAGCTTGTCAAAACAAGTTTAAACTATACCTAAACAGGCTAATGGCTAGTTTAAACCTAGTTTAAACTTAGGTTTAAACCTAGTTTAAGACAAGTTTTTACTACAAGCTTGTCAAAACAAGTTTAAACAAGTTTAAACTACAAGTTTAAACCTAATGAGGCTAATGGCTAGTTTAAACCTAGTTTAAACTAAATTTAAACCTAGTCTAAACTAACAATACTAACAATGCTAGCAATGTGGGTTGCTACTTGCAATGTGGGTTGGTGAGGGAAGGTTGGCACGGGTGAGGGTCGACGGCGTTGCCGGCGTGGGCGGTGGCGGCGACCCGGGGGGTGGAGGGAGCGGGGGCTCCTGGAGAGGGATGGGCAGAGAGAGAGAGAGAGAGACAGAGAGAGAGAGATAGAGAGCGAAGAGGGAGGGATAGGTGTCGGGGTCAGGGCGGGGCTCGGATATATCTAATGAAGACGGACGGTGAACGATTCACAGTCTTACCTTGGGCGCCGCAGGGGGTTGCTTTTTCACTAAAGGCGGTGAACCATTCACCGCTTTTAGTGCAAAATTCCCGAAAGCCAGAAAAATTTGTCTAAGTCTTGGACTGGGGGCTGTTTGCGCTAAAGGCGGTGAACTATTCACCGTCTTTAGTGCAAATCGTAGGGCGCACTGATAAGGCGGTGAACTAGAAGACGGTGAATAGTTCACCGTCTTATCTGTGTTTCTGCCACGACTAGTACTTAGCCAAATTTTGGTGTGTTGGAGTTTACACTAAAGGCGGTGAATGGTTCACCGTCTTAGTGAAGGCGGTGAGCCATTCCCCGTCTTCTCGAGGGCACAGGAACAACAGACTTGGAAAGGTAGACTTGTAAGGGGAAAGGGAAGGGGGTTTTTGCACTAAAGGCGGTGAATTGTTCACCGTCTTCAGAAGATGGTAAACTATTCACTGTCTTCACAATAGATATTACAAAGATAATGAACGATTCACCGTCTTTGTGAAAAATGCCTGACGTGGCGCCCACGTGGCGAAAAGAGGGTTAGTCTTACAAATAAAATTTTGGCAGGGTCATTTTACCAATTTCTAATTTTTGGAGGGTCATTTTATAAAAAAGCCCTTTGTTGGTCGTGCATTTTCAATAAAAAAATAATGCCCATGCATATGGACCTATCTTTGGAGGGCTGGAGGCATTTGCATCTTTAGAATCAGTTCCCGCTAGTCAATCTCTGTTATATTTTCAAGTGGCTGGCTTTCTTGTTTCTTGTTAGTATTGGTCACTTTGTTATGACTCTTTCAGTTCCTCATATATATTGTCGTGCCAATTGCATATATTTCCCTGATAGGATATTTTGTTTTCAATCTCTTAGTTTTATGCAAAGCACATGTGGCTGTATAGGCTGCTTATTTTTAATCTTGTTTGAAGCTGTGTTTTTTCCTAATATGTAATTTTGCTTAGTTGTATCACATCATCACACGATTAGCTGAAGTCGAAACAATAATCATGATGATCTATTCCAAATTGTTGTTTTAGGCTGAGTATATTCTAAACCTTCAGAAGCAGCTTAGTTTGCTTGTCTCAAAGGCACAAAAAGGCACAGGGGGTAGTGGGCACGACGATCCTGTCACAAGCACGACCTCTATCGATAAGGTCAGTATTAGTATAAATTACAAACCATGACAATGTCAGTCAATATAAATTACAGAACCATGCCGCATCATTGCACCTGTATTATATCATGTGGAGCCAATCCCTCATCATGTTCTCACTGTGTGACGCCCCAACATCCCAGGAGGTCGCCCATTTTAGGACTATTACTTTTCTAACACGTTTAACTCTCTTAACCTCTTGGAGCTAACCACCATCCAAAATGCGTAAGCTGGGTTAAAAGGTTAGTCTTAAGCTGGGTTAAGAGGTTAGTCTTATTATTTTTTATATATAGGAGTAATTAGGGTCTCACACACTATTTGTCTTAACTCATGAACTCATGGCAGCTAAGGTCGCAGTTGGATGATGCAGTTGCAAGCGAGTGCCCCTTCTGTGGTGATCTGATGATCAGGGAGATCTCATTGCCTTTCATCGCGCCCGAGGAGGCTGAACAGATGACTTCCTGGGAGATCAAGCCACAAGTTTCTTCTGCACAGAAGATTCTGCCCATGACTATGTCTATATGATAACTCTTGAGTTCCATATGATTTTTTTTTTTATTTTTGGGGGGGGGGGTGTAATATGACTGTTTGCTCTCCTCTTTTTTTTTCATTTTTATTTCGCCTCTTTTGGTTTTATTGTAATATGATACCGTCACAACTTTTAATAACATTTTTCCCCTCTTCTTTTTTTTTTTAAAAAAATCTATTTGTTGAAGAGATGTATATGATGGCTCTGGTTTGTATTTTGATAGATTAATTTGGATGGGCAGCTGGCAAGACCAAATATATCTATTTGTTGAAATATATCATTAACTACCAAATTATACTTCTGGTATTGCGTCTTAATTTTGGGTTATAACATCTATATTTATAAACTTATTATTTGGCAATTTTTGCAGGCTTCCTCAGGAAGCCTACGGGGCCCAATTTTTTTTTTTTTTTTTTTTTTTTTTTTTTTTCTCTCTCTCCCTTATATATATATATATATATATATATATATATATATATATATATATATATATATATATATATATATATATATATATATATATATATATATATATATATATATATATATATATATTGGCTATGGTCCTTGTAAAAGTACCAATCATTTGGTGCTTGTGAATTTTTTACCGTTAGATCTACGACTTTGATCATTTTTATCCGTTAGATTATATTATTCAACCAATCACCCACTCAATCCAATATATATATCTATATATAGAGGCTGTGGTTACTATACTCATATGAGTATATAGTCCTTTGTACTTATAACTTTTTGACCATTCAGATGAAAAAATGTGCGGCTAGAATGAGAGTGATTACGGTTTGGTTGATAGTGGGCCCCCTAGGGTTGAGTGGGTGGTTGGTTGAATAGTATAATCTAACGGATAAAAATGATTAAATGGTGGATCAAACGGTCAAAAATTTATGAGTAGAAGAGCCTCTATACTCATAAGAGTATAGTAGCTAGAGAGAGAGAGAGAGAGAATTGAGCTCCTATGCTTTTAAAAGTAACAAGTCATTGGTGCTTGTAAGTTTTTAGTCCTTGGATTAATAGATGTGCGGTTTGGATGATGTGGGCCTCCTTAGGTTGAGTGGGTGGTTGGTTGAATAGTATAATTTAACGGATGAAAATGATCAAAGTTGTAGATCTAACGGTAAAAAATTCACAAGCACCAAGTGCTTGGTACTTTTACAAGCACAATAGCCGGACTATATATATATAAGGTCTTGTGTGCTATTAGGAGCACGGAGGCTTCCGTGCTCCAAAGCCATTTTCGATGATGGAGCTTTCGAATCGACGATCAGTTCCGTTAGACTTGATTTAGCATATTTGAAGTTTCTAGAAAATAATTTTTACGATTTTTTGATATCATTATCTAGTGATCAAAAGGATTCAAAATCAATAATTTTTAATGGTTGATATCTGTCGTTTTCAAGTTTAACGGTGTAGAAGCATTCAAATCAGATGAAATTTTGATAGAAAATTCTTTATAATATCTACAACAAGATCAATATTCCTGATCGAAAATTTTAGTGCTATATCATGACTTTTTATAGGATTTTTATTTTCAGCCGTCAAAAATTATTGATTTTGAATCATTTCGATTGCTAGATAATTGATATAGAAAAATCGCAAAATTTATTTTCTAAAACTTCAAATACGCTAGATCAAGTCTAACGGAACCGATCGTTGATTCGAAAGCTCTATCATCGAAAACGGCTTAGGAGCACGGAGGCCTCCGTGCGCCTAATAGCACACAAGACCTACTATATATATATATATATATATATATATATATATATATATATATATATATATATATATATATATATATATATATATATAAAGTAGAGCTAGAATACTTTTAGAAGCACCAAGCTCTTGGTGCTTTCAAGTTTCTAGCCCTTGGATCTACACTCTAATTACTAATAGTCCTTGGATCAAACACTATTCCACCTACCACCAACTACCACCACCTACCACCATCATCTCAACCCCACATCAATCCATCCAATGGTTAAAAACTCAAAAGCACCAACTAATTGGTGCTTTTGAGAGTATTCTAGCTCAACTCTCTCTCTCTCTCTCTATATATATAGCAGGACTGTTGTGTTCTCCGTGCTCCTGAGTCGTTTTCGATGATGAAATTTTCGAATCGACGATCGGCTCCGTTAGACTTGATCTAGCATATTTGAAGTTTCTAAAAAATAATTTTTGCGATTTTTCGATATCATTTACCTAGCAATCGAAAGGATTCAAGATCAATAATTTTTAACGGCTGAAAATAAAAATCATATAAAAAGGGGTGATATAGCACTAAAACTTTTGATCAGAAATATTGATCTTGTTGTAGATAGTATAAAGAATTTTATATCAAAATTTTATCTGATTTGA